>JBBPBX010064869.1:7039-20121 GCA_038048925.1 Garcialebias charrua | reverse complement strand
GACTGAGAATGGAGAAAAAGAGAAGGTGTGATCAACTGAGGATTGACTTATAGGAGGGTTTTGATTTGTAGAAGTTTGGTTATTAGATGAATTTTTTAGGGTTGTTTAGATTTTGGAGGTCTGAGATAAGAAATAGTTATGTTTTGCAACTTTGATGGCAGTTCTGAGCCTGATTTTCTCGCTGCAGCCCAAAGATGGTCTCTCTTATGCAGGAGGTCAGCTAGTTCAGGAGTAAACCAGGGGCTGTCACGTCCCTTTATCCTGAACTGGCGGAAAGGAGCGTGTTTGTTCACAAAATAAATGAAACTATTATGAAAATAGTTCCAGGTGGTGTTCACGTAGTTGGTTAATAGAATAACCTATTAGATTAACCTGTCTAAATAAAGGTTGAATGAATGAATGAATGAATGAACGTTGCCAGTCAAAGTGGGATAGATCCCAGAGGAATGACTGTTCACAAAAACATTTCAAATCCATTTTTTTGAATTAATCTGGGCTTAGAAGGTGGAAGTTTAATATCTCTGAGAGCCGCTACTACACAATGATCACTTAAAATGTTAGCGAATACACCTGTACCAGGGAATTTGTGAGACGTATTTGTTAGAAACAGGTCTAAGATGGAAGATTTTTTAGGACAGTTTTTGTTTGGTCTGGTGGGAGAGTCAATAAGTTGTGTTGGATTGAGTGATAGGCAACATTCCTTGAATTTATCACAGAGGGGGGTCGACTTATCCCAGTCAATGTTGAAATCTCCTGCCAAATAAATCTCTTTGAATGTTAAATTTCCTAGGAATTCTGTCAGGGAGGACAGAGCTTCAGGTGTTGCGGAGGGGGGACGATAACAACCCACTACACATAAGATCTGGCCTCCTTTCAAAGTGATGTTTACAGCTAAGGCCTCAAACTGGTTTGGGATTGTTTTTGCAGACACAATACTGGAAAACAGAGAATCTCTGATGTAAATAGTGACTCCACCCCCCCTTTTTTGACGGTCACAGCGATAGATATTAAATCCATTGATTACCAGATCATCATTCAGTACAGATTTGTTGAGCCAAGTTTCAGAGATGAAGATCACATCTGCCCCAGAAGAACTGACCAGAATTTTCAAGGCATCAAGTTTTTTTAGAAGGCTACGAGCATTTACATGCAGAAAATGAAGACCTGACATGTTTTTAAAGTCATTTGGTGTACTGTAGTTAGTGGGGGTCCTGGGTTGGGCTGAATCCCTGAGATCAATAACAACATTATTTTCAGGCATTTTCTTAAATTCTTTTTCACTGATGTGTAATTACTAGAGTTAACAGTGTGACAATTAGCCCCCATAATTGAACCATGAGAAACATTAATGAAGACACCCAAAACCCCAAAACAGTGAAAGTTGCAGTGATGGGCGCAGATCAAGCTTCAGTGATTCCAGATAGTCTGAGATCTGAAAATAATGACAATAATTTGAATGGTGCAGAAAAGTCTCAGACCATAAAAACGTCACAAATTAGATGGGGAAACAAATCCGATGAGGTGGCATTGAATCTGCGGTCTACATCACCTGGATACTAATGTGGCAGGATGTCCTGTGGTCATTACACACTTTGTCTTCTCGACACGCTCAGCTTCACGCACAGTGTCTCACTTTCTTTCTGACAACTTTTTTGTGGGGGTGAGTCCAGGTTAACCTACACACTCAGCCACCCCCATGTTGCTGCTGCAGCTCACTCACTCTTCAAGTCTCCTCTCATTTCTTTATGTGCACCTCAGTCTGTTAAGACAATGAGGACAGGGGCGTCTGTGCATTTACGTTCATGTGGCTTGACTCAACATTAGCCGTTAGCTTGGAGAAAAAAAAAGGTAATGCATGAGAGCGTGTCCCCTCGAGGCGGAAATGGTTAGAAACACTCTGGACAGAGTCAGAGTGTTTCGTTCACTGAGTGATTCATTTGATAGTTTATTTTTTGATTATTTAAGGATCCCTGTTAGTTTTTCATTGCAAACATTTCAACACAAATTGTTTGATCAGTTAAAAGTTAAACGTGGAAGTTGAGGATTAGTCCCAGCTTCTTCTGCAGCAAATTTTAGCTTAATTCATGTAAAACTGGCTGAGTTAGTTATTTTTGTGTCGGAAAAGTTTGCTTTGCTGTGGTGACCATCTTGAACCAGACTCCAAAAAGATAATCTGTTGTGCAGGTGCATCCAATGAGTACTTTCGGATGGATTCAATAAAATCCACGAGATATTTTGCTAACTGTACAAGCAAACACGTACAAGCAAACACAGTGGGTGAAAAAAAAAGTGACTTTGTCTTAACCTGGCATCCAGTTTTCCACATTTCTGATCCATGACTTTCTGTTCCAGGTTAGGTAGCGGCAGTCGAAGGCTGTGGGGCATTGTGCTGCTTAATGAGCACCTCTCTCACTGAACCAGACGGTTTATGGGGCGGCTGCCAGCCTCATTAAGGATAGCTCTTAATTGCTCTTTTTGTAGCCAAAACCCCAAAAGCTGAAACATCTGCTGGCCCATGAACCCTTCCCCTTCCTACCAGTCTGCTCGGTCATTTGTTCTCCGCCAGCATCATTTCGACAACAACAACATCCTGGATATACAACTAAAACAGCAGCTAAGCACTTCGTGGCACATTTAGTTACAATCTGTTTTTAGTGTAAACAGCAGACTTCCTTGAAATGAAAATAAAGAACACTTACAGTAACACAACTGAGCCACAGTTAAGTTATTTAAACGCAAAGAGATTAAAAAAGAGCGACTGCTGATAAAACTCAAAGTCCTTACGGAGATATTGGATTTTGAAGTGGAGATCTGTGGGAAACATGTTTGAGAAATAATGTCACTTGATAAATCTTTAAGCAGCATTAGTTTGGAGACAGTTCATGGATTGATGAGCTCTAAGCAGTTGCAGATGAGAAGAGTGAGTTTCTGCTGTGTTATAACAGATACCTACACCCCCTGAACATAAGTGGATCTGCAGTGGAAGTGGTCTCCAGCTACAAATACTTGGGTGTACACTTGAATGATAACCTCAGCTGGAGCAACAACACCACCAGCCTGATCAAGAAAGGTCATCAGAGACTCTACTTCCTCAGACGGCTGAGACGAGCTGGTCTGAGCAGCCCAGTTCTCACCTCCTTCTACAGGTGTGCAGTGGAGAGCATCCTGTGCTCCAGCATCAACGTGTGGCATGGAGGCTGCACAGTTGCAGAGAGGAAAGCTCTACAGAGAGTGGTGAAGGCTGCACAGAAGATGTTGGAGTCAGTCTCCCCACCATCACAGACATTTACACCTCCAGATGCAGGAAGAGAGCCACCTGCATCATGAAAGACCTCACTCACCCAACACACTCACTTTTTGCCCTGCTCCCCTCAAGAAACAGCCTCAGGGTAGAAGCTGTTCCTCAGTCTAGTGGTTCTACACTTAATGCTCCTCAACCTCCTTCATGAGGGGAGTGGTGAAAAAAGTGCAAACTAACTCGCACAAAGACTTGGTTATTCTTTTTTTTTTTACACCGTCATCTTTCCTGATGCAACCACAGACACCGAGCTACCACAGCCCTCTGTGTGGAGCAGAGAGCTGCATCTAGGGTGCCCAGGGGAAAAGATGATGGGGGTTAAGGGCGTTGCTCAAGGGTCCAGGTGGGGCAAATGAGGGTGGTGTGGGTGCTTCACCTTTCCCACCTACAGTTGGATGTCGTCAATCCAAGGAGTTGAACCGACGACCTTCCGATCACAGGCCCGCCTTCTCTAACTTCTGCACCACATTCCCCTTAAATTGTTGCCTTCGAATAATTCTTATAATTGACAGCCGTTCCATGAATGTACATTTAGTTCTACGTAAATAAATCCTCTTCAGCCAGCAGATCACAGAGTCATCTTTAAAATGAAGTTCATGAAGCGTTTAACAAACCGTGTTTGTCATGTGCGTTGTTATTTTTTACTTTTGGAACTTATTTTCAGTCTCACGACTTTTATGAACCCACACAGTGTCCCTCTGCTGCGTGCAGCTGTTTTCAGCACAAAAAGCTCAATGAAACCAGCCATCAGCTTTCACAGCAGACCAAACACTATTTGGCAACAAGCTGCCGAACACTATTTGGCAACAAGCTGCCGAACACTATTTGGCAACAAGCTGCCGAACACTATTTGGCAACAAGCTGCCGAACACTGTGGAGCAGTTCTGAGCTGCAGGAGGGAGACGTGGAGGCCACAACAGATCCAAGAGAGAACTTCACGTTTGGCTCGGTCACGACTCCAAACGAATGCTCTGTGTCTGCTGAATGTAAAAATAAAAACCAGTTGGCTAAATCCACGTGCTAATGCTACAGCATGACTGCTGGTTGAATTCCTACGCCTGCTGAGCAGACGGCCTTCACTTCAGGGATGGTTGGACAAAAACTTCAACAGAAACATAAAACTACTGTAGTTATCTGTAAATTAAAAGAGGGCAAACATTTCTAGATCCTTTAGCATCATGTTTTAGGAAAGTGTAAATAATAAAATATTAAAATAATAATGTAGAAAATGTTAACAATAAAATAAATAATGAGACAGAACATAAACGAGTGTAGTTTACGTCGGTGCACATTTATAATCTGAAATCAAAGCTTCACGGAGCCATGGGAACTTCTCTCCTGTGGGAAGAGTAAAACCTGAAAATGTATTGATACTTTGTTTTTCCTCCGATAAGACAAACGCAGTTCAGACAACTCCTTATTGTCCACAAAGCAAGGTCACTATGTGTGACTGGGCCTGGGTAGATGTCACCGTGCAGCCTTCGGCTCAGCCACGTACAAAACATCACCTTTCTCTGCTGATCTCATCTGCAGACTGTTTTAGAAAGTGAAACATTTCCACCTCGTGTTCTATAATTATAAAGACCGTGGGCGGGCTGGTCTTGACTGTTTTAGTTTCAGCTCTAAAGTAGGATTGATTTTGACCCTAAATAAATGTTAAATGATCTTGATCCAAAAAAATCTGCAGGTCCAGATGAACTTCCACCTTATTTCTTAAGGCTGGCTGCTCATATCATCACAGTCCCTGTGACCCACATCTTTAATCTGTCCATAAGACAAAACACCATTCCGGATGCTTGGAAAACAGCATTTGTTCTTCCTTTGCTGAAGGGAGGTGACCCCACCTCACTGAACAATTATCGACCGATCTCTAAACTCTGCATCTTAGCCAAGGTTCTAGAAAAACTGATAAACTCTCAGATCAAAAACTATCTGGACTCATTTAACATCTTACCTCTCCATCAATCTGGTTTCAGGAAAAAACACAGCACAACAACTGCTTCTCTGAAGGTTCTGAATGATGTTGTTGAAGCATTGGATGCTAAGGACTATTGTGCTGCACTTTTCTTAGACCTGTCTAAAGCTTTTGACACTGTGGATCATAACATCCTGTGTCATAAGCTCTCAGAAATCGGTTTCTCTGATCACACCATCGGTTGGTTTTCTAACTATCTTTCCAATCGGAGGCAATGTGTTCAACATAACGGTACTTCTTCCAGCTATTTAACAGTTAAAAATGGTGTACCACAAGGCTCAGTTTTAGGACCCACTCTCTTTACAATCTACATAGCTAATGTAGGTCACTGCATCCCTGATGCATCCTTACATTTCTATGCTGATGATACAGTTGTTTATTGCCGAGCTAAAACAGTTGCTAAGGCTTTCCAGTTACTACAATCCGCTTTTGACATCATCCAGTCAGATTTGTTCCGTCTCAAACTTGTCCTAAATGCTGATAAAACAAAAGGGATGTTTTTTTCAAATAGGAAGGCGGTTCCAGCAGATCCTCCTCTGATTTTATCTTCAAATGGTGTCCCTATTGAGTTTGTTGATTCCTATAAATATCTGGGTATCCTGATCGATTCACATCTCTCTTTTAAACTCCACGTGGAAAACCTAGTGAAGAAACTGAAAGTTAAACTGGGTTTCTTTTTCAGAAACAGATCATGTCTATCACTGAATGTTAGGAAACGCCTTGTATCTGTGACTTTCCTTCCCTCCATTGATTACGGTGACATTCTCTACATGAATGCTCCTACAAGCACCCTGCGGATGTTGGATGTTGTCTATCATGGTGCACTAAGATTCATAACTGGCTGTGATTATCGTACCCACCACTGCACCCTGTATTCACTGGTTAACTGGACATCATTAACCTCACGCAGACTCTTCCACTGGTACATTTTCATCTTTAAATCACTTCTTGGTCTGCTGCCCTCATACATCTCCTCCTACATGTCTTTGCGTGAGTGCAGCTACAGTGTGCGCTCTCAGGACATGATTACCTGCAGTGTTCCGTCAGTGAGGACTGAACTTGGAAAAAGGGCCTTCTCCTACTCTGCTCCTGCTTCATGGAATATCTTACAAAAAGATCTGAAGCTCTCGACCTTGACTTCTCTAAATGGTTTTCAGAATCTGTTGGAATCCTGGCAAAAACCAATGCAGATTTGTTCCTGTCTTTGATTTTATACGTCTACCTTATAATGTTTTGCTAGTTTGATACTTTGTTAAAAAAAAAAAAAAAAAAAACTTTCTTTTGTTTTTTTCTCTCTTTTGTTTTCTATTGTTTATTGTTTGTTTGTTTATTGTTTATTGTTTAAGGAAATTCTACCACTGCTGTTCATTGTTCTTTAGTTTTAGCAGGTCGCTTTCGTAAATGAGCCCATGAGGTTCAAAAGATTTACCTGACTAAATAAAGGTTGAATGAATGAATGAATGAATGATTTCAATCAATCCTGAAGGGCTAACCAGTCCAACCAGTCCAGTTTTATGGTCTTTATGGTGACATCCACAAACACAGGTTAAAGCTTTATAGAAGAAGTGATGCATGAACACCTTCCAGAAATCCAACAGTGTTCAGTCAGGTCATCTGGACAGTTTCTTTTTGTTGTTGAGATATTTCACCCTCCATCCGAAGAGCTTCATCAGTCTGAGGAGTCACATACAAACTGTTTCCCCCACCAAGCAGCACAGCCCTACAGTGGACCAACCAGTTTGCTGGTGATAAGATGGTTTATGGGGGCTGTCCTTTCCCCAGTCCTCCCAGGCCAACACAGCCAAAGTGGTTCAAGACATCAAAGTTCATGCTCCATCATCCAGGTAAATAAATCCAACAAAGTTCAGTCAGGTCATTCCCAGGTCACCTTCCAGAAACACGTTTCTCTTCTCTGGGCTACAGCTAGTTTAAAATGAAGAAGACAATTATGGTGGAAACCACGGACACCATGTCCTCTGAACTAATGAGGAAGAAGAACCATCCAGCCGGTTGTCGGTTTAAAAACCTGCCTCTCTGATGATATGGGTATGCCCTTTTGCATACCTATACCATGGAAGTTAGCTAAAAAAATAGTTGTGGCTGTTCTTGTATTTTTGTTGAGTAACAAGAGAGGGAACATAAAACAAACCCAGCCAGAAGACATGCCTTCCTGTCCCAACACCTCATCTACTCTGGCAGCCATGTTGTGTTAGGGTGGGGGCTGTCCATTGATTACCTGGTTGAACGAGACGAGGGAGGGAGGCTCGGGACACCACCGGGTCTGGGAGACTGTGTGCAGGGGATGAAAGCTGTGGACAGCTGGACCATCGGTTCGAGTTTCTCCTCAAAGCTAGTTTGAAATTTCAGCCCTTGAAAATCGAGCGTAATAAACGATCAAGGCTCTTCAAACGGTCTCGGACATGTGTGGTTTTCCCGCCGTTTGTTTTATTTTGCCCATACTGGTTCATTGTGTCAGACACTGAAACCAAACGTTCTGTCAGGATATGCTGCACGCCATGCCACAGTTTTAGAGAATCACCTTCTGCATCCAAGACAGTGGAAGGATCTTCCTCTTCCCATCAGACGAGCCCCTGTCCACTTTTAAAACCCTTTTAAAAACACATTTTAAAAACAATCTTTTAAATAAAAACAATCTTTTAAAAACACATTTTAAAAACAATCTTTTAAAAACACATTTTAAAAACAATCTTTTAAAAACACATTTTAAAAACAATCTTTTAAAAACACATTTATAAAACAATCTTTTAAAAACACATTTTAAAAACAATCTTTTAAAAACACATTTTAAAAACAATCTTTTAAAAACACATTTTAAAAACAATCTTTTAAAAACACATTTTAAAAACAATCTTTTAAAAACACATTTTAAAAACAATCTTTTAAAAACACATTTTAAAAACAATCTTTTAAAAACACATTTTAAAAACAATCTTTTAAAAACACATTTTAAAAACAATCTTTTAAAAACACATTTTAAAAACAATCTTTTAAAAACACATTTTAAAAACAATCTTTTAAAAACACATTTTAAAAACAATCTTTTAAAAACACATTTAAACAATCTTTTAAAAACACATTTTAAAAACAATCTTTTAAAAACACATTTTAAAAACAATCTTTTAAAAACACATTTTAAAAACAATCTTTTAAAAACACATTTTAAAAACAATCTTTTAAAAACACATTTTAAAAACAATCTTTTAAAAACACATTTTAAAAACAATCTTTTAAAAACACATTTATAAAACAATCTTTTAAAAACACATTTTAAAAACAATCTTTTAAAAACACATTTTAAAAACAATCTTTTAAAAACACATTTTAAAAACAATCTTTTAAAAACACATTTTAAAAACAATCTTTTAAAAACACATTTTAAAAACAATCTTTTAAAAACACATTTTAAAAACAATCTTTTAAAAACACATTTTAAAAACAATCTTTTAAAAACACATTTTAAAAACAATCTTTTAAAAACACATTTTAAAAACAATCTTTTAAAAACAAATTTTTACTTCCAGGCTTTTAGCCTTGACTAAATTTTCTCTGAACTGTTTTTAGAATCCAGGGATTACTTTCTGAAAGTTTCATTAAAATAAATATTTTGCTGACACACGAGGTTAAGACTATCATGTAACTTTTAAAGTTTTAAGCAAAGATGTTGCACAATGTGTAGCACTCAGAGTATTTAATGTGGATGATGCTCAGCTACTACAGCACTAAATTGTAGCTCAATATTTATGAAAGTGGTTGAGTTACCTATTTTTATGTTAGAGTTGCTTTGCTGTGGTGTCAATCTTGAATGATATTATTCCACACTTTCCTAACGGAGCACTTCACTCTCAGACTGCAGGTTTACTTGTGGTTCCTAGAGTTTCCAGCAGCAGAATGGAGGAAGATGTTTCAGTTGTCAGGCTCCTCTCTTGTGGAACCAACTTCCAGTTTCTGTCCATGAGGCTGACACATTGTCCAGTTTGAAGACTTTACTTTTTCATAAATCCTATAGTTAGGATTGAGCTGAGTTTCCTGACTATCCCTTAGTTATACTGCTCTAAAAAAGCTAAGTCTGGTCCTCTGGACATGAAAAAAAAAGAAGAAACTACATCTAAACCAGGGGTCACCAACACGGTGCCCGCGGGCACCCGGGTGCCCCCAAGGACCATTTGAGGTGCCCGCGGACCTGTTCTAAAAATAGCACAACTCAATACTAAGCTGCATTTAAAATGTCATTTTATTCAGTTGTTATTATTTTCTTGTATTTATATATATTTTAAAATGTCTATCTTAAAAATATGTTCTTAAAATATGTTTATTATAATTTTTTTTCAATTTACGCTTTGTTATTTCCGAAGAGTTTATCAAACTGGTGCCTGTTGTATGACTCCGTACCCACGAAGTAGCTCTCAGTTTCAAACAGGTTGGTGACCCCTGACTACAGAAAGTACACCTAGATCAGGGGTCACCAACCTGTTTGAAACTGAGAGCTACTTCGTGGGTACGGAGTCAAACAACAGGCACCAGTTTGATAAACTCTTCAGAAATAACAAAGCGTAAATTGAAAAAAAAGTATAATAAACATACCTGTACTGTATTTTTAAGAACATATTTTTAAGATAGACATTTTAAAATATATATAAATACAAAAAAAGAATAACAACCGAATAAAATGAAATTTTAAATGCAGCTTAGTAGTGAGTTGTGCTATTTTTAGAACAGGTCCGCGGGCACCTCAAATGGTCCTTGGGGGCACCCGGGTGCCCGTGGACACCATGTTGGTGACCCCTGATCTAGACTATAGAAAGTCCATTGGACTATAGAAAATACACTGGACTATAGAAAGTACACTGGACTATAGAAAATACACTGGACTATAGAAAGTACACTGGACTATAGAAAGTACACCTGGACTATAGAAAGTACACCTGGACTATAGAAAGTACACCTGGACTATAGAAAGTACACTGGACTATAGAAAGTACACCTGGACTATAGAAAGTACACCTGGACTATAGAAAGTACACCTGGACTATAGAAAGTACACCTGGACTATAGAAAGTACACCTGGACTATAGAAAGTACACCTGGACTATAGAAAGTACACCTGGACTATAGAAAGTACACCTGGACTATAGAAAGTACACCTGGACTATAGAAAGTACACCTGGACTATAGAAAGTACACCTGGACTATAGAAAGTACACCTGGACTATAGAAAGTACACCTGGACTATAGAAAGTACACCTGGACTATAGAAAGTACACCTGGACTATAGAAAGTACACCTGGACTATAGAAAGTACACCTGGACTATAGAAAGTACACCTGGACTATAGAAAGTACACCTGGACTATAGAAAGTACACCTGGACTATAGAAAGTACACCTGGACTATAGAAAGTACACCTGGACTATAGAAAGTACACCTGGACTATAGAAAGTACATCTGGACTATAGAAAGTACATCTGGACTATAGAAAGTACATCTGGACTATAGAAAGTACATCTGGACTATAGAAAGTACATCTGGACTATAGAAAGTACACCTGGACTATAGAAAGTACATCTGGACTATAGAAAGTACATCTGGACTATAGAAAGTACACCTGGACTATAGAAAGTACATCTGGACTATAGAAAGTACATCTGGACTATAGAAAGTACATCTGGACTATAGAAAGTACATCTGGACTATAGAAAGTACTATAGTATCTGGACTATAGAAAGTACATCTGGACTATAGAAAGTACATCTGGACTATAGAAAGTACATCTGGACTATAGAAAGTACACCTGGACTATAGAAAGTACACCTGGACTATAGAAAGTACATCTGGACTATAGAAAGTACATCTGGACTATAGAAAGTACATCTGGACTATAGAAAGTACATCTGGACTATAGAAAGTACATCTGGACTATAGAAAGTACACCTGGACTATAGAAAGTACACCTGGACTATAGAAAGTACACCTGGACTATAGAAAGTACACCTGGACTATAGAAAGTACACCTGGACTATAGAAAGTACACCTGGACTATAGAAAGTACACCTGGACTATAGAAAGTACATCTGGACTATAGAAAGTACACCTGGACTATAGAAAGTACACCTGGACTATAGAAAGTACATCTGGACTATAGAAAGTACACCTGGACTATAGAAAGTACACCTGGACTATAGAAAGTACACCTGGACTATAGAAAGTACACCTGGACTATAGAAAGTACACCTGGACTATAGAAAGTACACCTGGACTATAGAAAGTACACCTGGACTATAGAAAGTACACCTGGACTATAGAAAGTACACCTGGACTATAGAAAGTACACCTGGACTATAGAAAGTACACCTGGACTATAGAAAGTACACCTGGACTATAGAAAGTACACCTGGACTATAGAAAGTACACCTGGACTATAGAAAGTACACCTGGACTATAGAAAGTACACCTGGACTATAGAAAGTACACCTGGACTATAGAAAGTACACCTGGACTATAGAAAGTACACCTGGACTATAGAAAGTACACCTGGACTATAGAAAGTACACCTGGACTATAGAAAGTACACCTGGACTATAGAAAGTACACCTGGACTATAGAAAGTACACCTGGACTATAGAAAGTACACCTGGACTATAGAAAGTACACCTGGACTATAGAAAGTACACCTGGACTATAGAAAGTACACCTGGACTATAGAAAGTACACCTGGACTATAGAAAGTACACCTGGACTATAGAAAGTACACCTGGACTATAGAAAGTACACCTGGACTATAGAAAGTACACCTGGACTATAGAAAGTACACCTGGACTATAGAAAGTACACCTGGACTATAGAAAGTACACCTGGACTATAGAAAGTACACCTGGACTATAGAAAGTACACCTGGACTATAGAAAGTACACCTGGACTATAGAAAGTACACCTGGACTATAGAAAGTACACCTGGACTATAGAAAGTACACCTGGACTATAGAAAGTACACCTGGACTATAGAAAGTACACCTGGACTATAGAAAGTACATCTGGACTATAGAAAGTACATCTGGACTATAGAAAGTACATCTAGACCATAGAAACCACACCTGGACTATAGAAACCACACCTGGACTATAGAAAGTACATTGGACTATAGAAAGTACACCTGGACTATAGAAAGTACACCTGGACTATAGAAACCACACCTGGACTATAGAAAGTACACTGGACTATAGAAACCACACCTGGACTATAGAAAGTACACTGGACTATAGAAAGTACACCTGGACTATGGAAAGTACACCTGGACTATAGAAAGTACACCTGGACTATAGAAAGTACACCTGGACTATAGAAAGTACATCTGGACTATAGAAAGTACACTTGACTATCCGAGTGCAATCCGCCTTTTGATCTCTGGTCCGGATTCGCCGTTTCTGTCAATTTTGGCTCCCAGGAAGATGAAATCTTGGACTGGCTCGATCTTTTCATCGTTGATCTTGATGTTTACGGCATCATTGCACGCCGTTGTCACAGAGGTATGAGTTTATAAATACACCAAATGATTATGACAAAACATGCAGTATAACCAAAAAAGGCGTTCAATACAGGATCAACTGGACTTTATTTGTTGCAGAAAACGTTTCGACTTCTGTCCAGAAGTCTTTTTCAATTGAAAAAGACTTCTGGACAGAAGTCGAAACGTTTTCTGCAACAAATAAAGTCCAGTTGATCCTGTATTGTCCAGTTGATCCTGTATTGAACGCCTTTTTTGATTTCATCATGTCCTGGACGACTGAGAATCTTC
>JBBPBX010064868.1:0-20123 GCA_038048925.1 Garcialebias charrua | reverse complement strand
TCCTCCAGAACCAGGAGAGAGACTGATGAAGTCCTGCAGACTGATGAAGTCAGAGAACCACAGAGGATTCTGCTGCTGAAGGAGGTTCTGTTGGGTCAGAGGCACAAGCTGAGGTTAAATTTTAATGATTTTAGAACTTGTTAAAGATCATCCATCCAGCTAACTGTCTATCCATCCATCCATTCAGCTAAAAGTCTATTCATCCTTGTATCTGATGAAACTGTTTTGTATTGTTCTTTTAAAATGAATGAATGAACATCAAATCAAAAATAAGTCTGTATCTCTGTGTTTATCATTGTCCTGGCATTGTCTCCTCCTGTTGCCTCTGTCTCCTGAGTTCCTTGTGATTCCCTGAGTATGTAAGTTTGCTGCCTTGCGGACGCCATTTTGAAGAGTCCTAATGGTGAACTACTTTTTTAAATCCAGCAGATTTGACCATTTCGTGAAACTCTCAAGCTCAGAAAAACTTGTGCTATAACGTCAGCTATGAAATATATTTTTTCTCAGCAAAGAAATAATTGTTTTACCGTGTTTTGTTGTAAAATCCTGGCTTCTTTGGCTGTCGCGGACGCCATTTTGAAGAGTGCTAATGTGGCGAAATTCTATTTTTAAATACAGACGCGTCGCGTAGGCCCTGAGAAACATCCATAAGTTCACCCTCCATGTTAAAAAGTCTTCGTCTGACTCTTCAAAAACAAGCAATAAGGCTCCAGAGTAACACACTGGCTGCTAACTGCTATAGAGAGAGCACACACCAAGAGACTGAGGGGGACGCTTTTTTGTGACGGACCACATCCGGCGCTGCTCGTAAATACGTTATTTCGTTTTTACTGATAGATATTTAGTTATTAGCGGTACTGCATTTTAAATAAAAATAGCATAAATCCGCTTATGAATTATAAAACTTAGTCAATCCGCTGTAAAGCTAACAGATTATTTAGCTACGCTACAAGCGGATTAGCGCAACAGCGCTACCTAGCGGTCGGAGGCCCACCACTGGTGCTGGGTTAGAGGATGTTACAACCGGGTAGATGTTTGTGCAAAGCGCAGTTTACACTAAATCCCAAAAATAAGGAAATGTGAAGGACCTCCATCGGAGGAGCTCACAGCAGAACATTGTTGAGTCTGGCTAGGATCTGTCCTCAAAGACGTCGTGCTCCGATCACTTTTTGTCCGGTAAACAAAATATTCTATATTATATATTCTATACATTTTGTGAAACAATGTCAGAACAATGTTGAGAGTATAACTGTCTGTGTTGGAACAGTTTTTTCTTCTTCATGATTTAGCGTCTCTACTACTGTAGTTAGCTTAGAAATGCTATGCTACATGCTAACCTCCACACCGTAACACTCATGGCAACAAAGTTCTGGTTCTGGTCCCGTGTTGAGCCTGGACTGTTTGTTGTTAGGAGGCTGCATGTTATTCTATTTAAACCTTTATTTAGCTGCTTAGATAAAATCAAAAAACGTTCAATACAAAAACTGTTCAATACAAAAATCTGTAAATCTTCAATACAAAAACAAATCAAATCAAAAACAATCTGTCAATAATTAATATATAATAATAATAATAATTAATATACATACATATCTAAAGGACATTCTTGCACCATATTCATCCACCCGGTCTCTACGGTCACAGAACAGTAATTTACTTCATATTCCTCGGACCAAATTGAGGACCATGGGAGACCGAGCATTCTGTGTGGCTGCCCCCCGCCTGTGGAACTCCCTCCCTGATGACCTGAGAGCTCCACAGTCACTGGTTGACTTTAAAAGCGGCATTAAGACTTTTCTTTTTAAGCAAGCCTATTCTGCCTCCACATGATTTTATCTTTGATCTTAGCTGATATCTTTATTGATTTTACTTGATTTTATCACTTGTTTTATTTTATTTATTTTTTAAGCAAGCCTAAATCTACATGATTTTATCTTTGATCTTAGTCGATATTATTGTTGATTTTATTTGATTTTATCACTTGTTTTATTTTTTATCTTTACCTTGTTACACATTGTAGCACTTTGAGATTTTTATTAATGAAAAGTGCATTACAAATTGAATTCATTATTATTATTATTATTATTATTATACATGGGCAGCACGGTGGCACAACTGGTAGAGCTGCTGCCTCTCAGCGAGAAGGTTGCCGGTTCAAATCCCGGTCCGGGGCCTTTCTGGGTGGAGTTTGCATGTTCTCCCCGTGCATGCGTGGGTTTCCTCCGGGTACTCCGGTTTCCTCCCACAGACCAAAAACATGCTTGTTAGGCTGATTGGTGACTCTAAATTGACCCTAGGTGTGAGTGTGAGAGTGGATGGTTGTTTGGTGTGAGTGAGACAGGTCCCTCTTGTAAATGAGTCCCCGTGACTCAACGAGGCTAGCCTGTATAAATAAAGGTTGAATGAATACATATACAGTATAACACACTGTGTGTATGTATATAGTAAGTAAGTAAGTAAATTTTATTTATATAGCACTTTTCATAGATAAAATCACAAAGCGCTGTACAACATATAAAAGATTAAAATAGACAAAAGAAATACGGTAATAACAGCTGATTAATCAAAACAATTAAAACAGCTGATAAAAACAAGAACAATTAATAAAAACACTAAATAAAAACTTGTCTGTGTTAATCTTCACATATTTGTGCGTATTAGTTTAAAGCTGCACTATGTAACTTTGTAATGTAGTCTGTAAGTTTTCTAACAATATATTTTTAACATATTTCTTCACTCTGTCACTATCTACTGACAGACTGATGTTAGACAAAGTAATCTCTGAAAAAAACTATAGTCCCCTTGCTTCTCTATCAGCATTTATAAAAACACTAAAAACACAGAGTGACCCGGACAATGACCAGCCAATAAAAACAGAGTTGTTTGTCACGCCCCAACCCACGCCCCCGCCTGTCCCAGCCCCAGCGCCGCGCACGTTCTCATTCAAAGGATTGCAAAGCGATGCAGGACTGTTTTGTATGTGACACAAATGTATTAAATATCCCTTCTTCATCCCAGAGCTGGGGCCTCATGTATCAACCATGCGTGCGCACAAAAACATTGCGCACGTCACTTTCCACGCAAAAGCCCGTATGTATCAAAACTGAACTGAACGTGAATATATGCGCATCCAGGTACATATCCACGCAAGCTCCCGAGCAGGCGTACGCACGTTTCTGTGGTTCTTGTTCCTTTGGCGACACTTACAGGTGTTTCAGAGAAACTGAAGCCCCACAGTCTGTGGTTGACTTTAAGAGCGGCTTGAAGACCTTTCTTTTCAACCGAGCATACTTTACTCCTCATGATTCTACTTTTGATCTGAGTTGATACTGTTGTTGATTTTAATTGTTTTATTATTTGTCTTATTGACATTCAAATATGTTGCACCTTGTAGCACTTTGAGATTTCCATTAATGAAAAGTGCGTTATAAATTGAATTCATTATTATTATTATTATTATTATTATTATTATTATTAACAGTTCAAGATGTGAAAATGATTAATATTCCCTCCAAACACACGATTAACAAGTATTACATCCACATGACGCAGTGGAATAAAGGACGCGCAACGTTGTGCCAAAAATAAATTTAACAGGAACGGATTCATTCAGCCTTACTGGAGGTTATAATAAATAGTGTAACACGCAGAGCATTTATTTAGAAACAGATATAGTTTTCCGATCTAGGATATGGCTTATCAGCCGTTTTCAGAAATAATAATTTTCCAGTTTGGCACTACTGCTGCGCTCTGGGGAGCCGTGCATCACGCGTGCATACAGAAGCAGCGGTCAAACTGTTCCACAGAGGGGGCTGCAGGTCGATCGGGACTGTGCAGTCCAGTCCACACAAAGCCGGATCATGTCCAATGGTCTCATCGATTCCAAAGGCTGAGTGGTCGCGCTTGGAGCGCGCGCGCACCCTCACCGGTGTCGACACGGCAGCTGGAGGTGTTTCATTATCTGCGTTTATTGTAGATTTCTCCAAAATGACACGTGAAAGTACACCTTATATAACTTGTAGGAGAGCAAAAGCTTCACAGACAGACTGCGCACAGGGCTGCGGGGCGCGCGCTGCGTCTGGAGACTCCAACATCATGTCATGAAAAGTCTCCACCAAGACGCACAGACACGTTTCTTCACATCATCTACATAAACAAAGATCTATGTTCTAGCAAACATCCAAGTAAGTTCCTCTGTGTTTACAGTAATAATGGTAATAAACTCGTGCGCAAAGTTAATATTTCCACACAGAATGAATGAATGAGCCGGTTCGCGCACCACAGCAGGGTGCGCGCGCACACAAATACCGACAATCACTCGTTCTTTGCATGATGAACACATTTTATTACTATTCTTACTTAGGATGTTTGTCCTCACTCATATTATATTGAATTCATTATTTTCCCGAATCTAGAAATCATTTCTGATCGCGCAGGGATCAAACAAACATGTCCTTCACACATGCAGGAAGTAATTTGCATCTGTTTAACATATGTAAATGTAGGCGTGTCAGGGGAGGTGTCTCACGTGCGCTCAGTTCCACGTCAATTGTGATGTACAAAAGGAATGTGCGTGGATTCAGGTGTACGCACAGTTTGATAAATCTGGATCTTTTTGTGCGTAGACACTTTTCTGGATTTCACCGTACGTCACTTTTCAGTAGGAAATCCACGCAGGTTTTTGATACATGAGGCCCCAGGACTTTTATTTTGTTTTTTTGCCAAAAGTCAAGTGATCGCTTCATCCTTCACTCACAGGAATGAGGAAATTGATTTGTCACAAGCGGAAAAAAAAACCTCATGTCAAACGTGGCTGCGTGAAGCTCTGCTGATTTCAGGGTGTTTTTGTGTTGTTGGACCAGTGCTTCATGGTTTTATTTTATTTTTTAGAACGTTTTATTAACATATAAACACAGAATATTGAAGCGGCTCCGAGCGGACATGCAGCAGGAGGCGGAGCAGAACTCAAGTTCAGCAGAGCACGGACTGTGGCTCCCCATCAGAGCCATATGGAGCAGAATGCTTTTCCCTGCTGAAAATATTTCTAAGTCCTGACCACAACAGAAACTTACATAGTGTAGCTTTAAATCGGCAATATTTGGTCTAAAAACGTGTTTACGGTAACCCTATGGGTTGAACATAGGTATTGCAGCTTAATTTTCTTATTGGTCAAGGACTGTTCACTCTGACGTGTCTTGTTCACTCTGACGTCACAAAAGTGGTTCAAGCAGAGCCAATCCCCTGCAGAGATGAGAAGGTCCTCGCTGCAGTTCATACCTTATATGGAAGTGGTACATTCAAAAAAGGCGTTCAATACAGAACAACTGGACTTTATTTGTAGCAACAAGACGTTTCGCTTCTCATCCGAGTTGGTTTTCAGAATCTGTTGGAATCCTGGCAAAAACCAATGCAGATTTGTTCCTGTCTTTGATTTTATACGTCTACCTTATGTTTTGCTCGTTTTTTGATACTTTGTTAAAAAAAAAAAAAAAAAGTATTTCTTTCTTTTGTTTTTTCTCTTTTTTGTTTTCTATTGTTTATTGTTTATTGTTTGTTTATTGTTTATTGTTTAAGGAAATTCTACCATTGCTGTTCATTGTTCTTTAGTTTTAGCAGGTCGCTTTCGTAAATGAGCCCATGAGGTTCAATAAGATTTACCTGACTAAATAAAGGTTGAATGAATGAAAAATAAAAAGTTCTAAAAAATAAAATAAAAACAGGGAGCGCTGGTCTTGCAGCCCACAGCCCACCAGGAAATATTTAGAACCTGGCGCAGCCACGTTGGACATGAGTTGAGTTCACTTGTGACAAGTTCATTCATTCCTCCTCATCGGAGGAGGAAGTGAATGGTGATCGCTTCAAGCGATCACTTGACTTTTGGCAAAAAAACAAAAGAAAAGTCCAGATCAGCGATGAAGAAGGGATATTTAATACATTTGTGTCTCATACAAAACAGTCTGCCCCCGGGCAGTTTATTGTGAGACAACGCGCGCGCGTAAGCAGTTGTAAAATTTGAGCTTGGCGCGTTCACGCCCGCGTTCATAGGCTTGTGCCGCGGCGCTCACATGGCGTGCAGCGGCGCTCGGCCCAACGCAGAGCTATACTGGGGGCTTAAAGGGCGAGATACACTCGAGCGTCCTCACGATACGCCAATACGCAGCGTACGTACGCCCCGTACGCAGCGTAGCCCCACGTAGCCCCTCAGGGCATGTACGCGCAAAGCTTTTTTTTTACTACGCGTGCGCGATACGCGTGCGCGATACGCGGTGTCTGACCATAAACTTCCCGGCGCCGGACTGTTTTGTATGTTACACAAATGAAATAAATTCCCCTTCTTTATCGCTGATCGGGCCTTTTCTTTTGTTTTTTTGCCTAAAGTCAAGTAACCGCTTCTTCCTCCGTTCACTCGATGATTGAAATGAATGAATTCAGGTCCTACCTGGGTGCGGCGATGTTTTAAATATCCCTGGTGGGCTGTGTGCTGCAGGAAAAGCGCTCCCTGTTATTATTTTTATTTCTGAGAGAACTTTTTACAACATATATAGTAGAAACACCGCATAAACACCGCCGCGGTCTTCAAGGCGCTACATGAGCTGGCTGTCAATCATTTCAGTAGGCGTGTCAGCAAGTAACCAATCAGCGAGTCCCCTCCAGGGTTGCCAGATAAACATGAATTTTATTTAATTTTTTATTTTTTTTACCCCTTTTCAGTGCAAATGTTCACTAAACTCAACACACTATTAATCTTATCAGACCCTCACGCAGCAAATATGACAGTTTGGGTAAAAAAAATAAAAAATAAGCAACAGTACTAGATGATTCATTATTTCTTATCTGGCAACCCTGGTCCCCTCCGTGTGCAGCTGCAAGGAGAACGAGTTTCTGACATATGCTGAAGCATATCAGCAAAACACATGCGCACAAAATGCGCGCGTAGAGTGGCGTACCTGAGGACGCATGAGTGTATCTCGGGCTTCAGTCTGATACAGCATCAGACCTAAATTAGATCCTGTTGTTTCTTGTTCCATCACCCAAACTATTTTCTGCTTCCCAAAATGAAGAAAAATAGCTCAAATCTTCACATAGATTGATAAATTAGTCGGGTTTTAAAATGTCCGCTATTAAAGAGATGAGAGCCCTCTGCCTCTCACTCTGGACACTATGTCACAGATGGTGCGTTCGGGTGTAAACGGATTTTCCATGATTAAACACAGCTTGAAGTTCAAAATCACCTTTAAAGCAAAATTAAAGTGATTTATCATTTTGTTTGCAAAAACGAACATATTTAAATGATAAAATATATATATTTTGAGCAATTTGATGAATAGTAGAAAAATCATGTCAGTGGACCTTTAAATAAAACATGAGAGGCTTTTGACAGTTTGATAAAATGATTTCGGATAAATAATTACATTTAGCGTCTTTTAATAAGATTTGAAATGATACCTGCAGATTGTCACTTTTCCACTTTCGCTCAGCTCTACGGCACTTGCATTGAATAGCACTAATTTTATCATTCTGCCAGGGCTCCGATTTTGTCTTAGTCAGTCTGTCCTTCCGTGGAGCTACAGTGTTCAAAACAGACTGGCAGATAAGATGAAACCATGAACTAATCTCCTCTGTATCCTTGCCCCGGCCACTACACACCTTGGGGTGTCTATGAGTGCACACCTAATTCTCCAGCTCCCCGGGCGCTTTCTGGCTGCTCACTGCACCACCTGGTGGTGGTTGGGTTAAATGCAGAGACGAATTTCGTCTGTGTATGGGAAACATACACAGATGACAGAAAAGGACATTATTATTATTATTGTTAGTACAATCAGTGACATAGTTGTTATTCTGACTGAAAGCATCTAAGAACTGATCAGCAGTGGAAGGGTTAATGACGTGACAGCGTTGGAAAGCAAGGTTTAACTGTTATGAGCAAGAGAAGCTTCAAATAATACAGGCATATGATCAGAAAATGCTGCATTACAAACCTCTAAGTTAAAAAGAGGCAAACCAAAAGATGAACCAAAATCAAGTGTGTGTCCACGTTGTTGTGTGGGACCAGACACAGTCTGCACAAGAATAAAGAGTCAGCAAGGCTTAAAAAGTCTTTTACCATTGGCTTATCTGGACAACACACATGAACATTAAAATCCCCAACAATAAGAACATGGGCATATTTAGGCATAATTTCAGCCACAAAGCCAGAGAAGTGACAGAAAGTCCTTATTGTATTTTGGTGGTTGATAAACCACACCCCACAACACAGTCCAAACAAAACCAGTCTGTACCTGTGAGGATGATGTTGGGCATGCTGTGCCGCCCGTCTCCACCGCCGTAGTTCTGGTTCTGATTGTTGAACAGATGATGGTTCCCGGGCTCCTGAAGCTCCAAGGACCCTTGGCTGTTGAGAGGGAACTGGTTCTTGTCGGTGCTGGTGCAGCCCAGCCCACTGTGGTTCAGAGACAGACTGTCGGCCGGGTTCTCAGCTGAGAACTGGAGCAGGACAAGAAGAAACTTTTAGAACCAAATATCTTTGATCTAACACATGGACATGAGTTTAAAGTGAAGAAAAGTCAGGATTTAATATTTCTGAATGGATCAGAACCAGACAGGACATTTCTAGAATTTTTCTTCTTCTTCCAGCTGCTCCTTCTTCAGGGTCTCCTCAGAGAATTAACTCATACAAAGACTTGGTGACTGTTTTTACGTCAGATGTCCTTCCTGACACAACCACAGACACCGAGCTACCACAGCCTTCTGTGTGGAGCAGGTGTGTCTAAGGTGCCCAGGGGAGCAGATGGTAGGGGTTAACTGCCTTGCTCAAGGGCCCAGATTGGGGCAAATGAGGGTGGAGGCAGGTGTGGGTGTTTCACCTTTACCACCCACATTTTCATTTTGTCGGTACTGGGAGTTGAACCGGCAACCTTCCGATCACAGGCCCACCTTCTCTAATCTCTGAGCCACCACTCTCTCAACAAAGGAGATTTCTAGAATAACAGAATAAAAATGGCTTCAGATGAAAATAAAACGTGAGTATGTAATTTTATATGCACTCCTCTCAGAGCAGCTCTGTTTCCTGGCGTCAGATCTGAATCACCTCCTGCTGAGTCTCTGAAACACTAGGTAGCTCAATCGGACCCGAGGAGAGTTCTGGAAAACCACACATCCTGCTCAGTCAGCTCTGAGAGACTGGAGGTCAGGGTTTTCAGGATCTGTTATAGAGCGTGGTTGGATCACCATGGAAACAGAGGACGAACAAGTATTAGCTTGTTTGACTGGCTCTTTGTAATGGTGTGCTCACACCAAAAACGTTTTGACCTCCGAAAACGCTCGTCACGCACGGAAGTGGACGCGCTGCCCAGTGTTGTCCAAACTGTAGTGTTGCGGCGGCTTCGTTGCTGTGGCGACGGGGTGTGGGAGGAGCTTACCGGTATACAGAGTGCACTCCGCCAGGCGAGGAGCCTTTTATTTCCGTCTCTGTCGAGCAGACTTGACTGGTCGTGAAGGAATTGTCGCGAACACACAGCTACAATGAGTTTCTCTTCCATAGTCCACGAGCTCGCGAGTCTTTTCTTTTTTTTCGACAAACAATACGTCACATAGTGCGCGCGCACCCTCGTTTCCGCGTCACATAGGGACTCTCCCACTGCCCCCTCTCTTCTGCCCCCCGACTCTCCCTGATTGGTTGACACACCAACCAATCAGGTGGAGTTGAGCGGCGTTTGAAAGTTTGAACCGCGAAATCTTCAACATGTTGAATGCTCGGTTTGGAGGTGGAAGCCGGTTCACGTGCACGAAAAAACGCTACTCAGCACGCTCAACACGCACGCGACCTGACGCCAGACGCCAGGAGGTGCCTGGAAGTGCGTCCACCATTGACTTTACATGGAGGCTGGAAGCTTTGGAGGTAAAAACGCTGCTCGGTGTGAGCACACCATTAGGACTAGATCCTTGAGCTCCGCCTCTTCAAAGAGACGTTAATGCAGTCTCAGGTCCAGTATTTTTTGGCACATTTATACTTTGACCATACCAACTGATTGCTCTAAGGGGGCAGAGCTACGTTGCTGTGTGTTTACCTGCTGGTTGGACTTTCCTGACAGCTGCAGACTCAGGTATGGATCATCCAGCAGGGAGTTGAGCAAGGCATCCTGAAAACAGAGAAACACCAGAGATTTATGAGCCCATGTCTGAAACCCACTGGTTGTGATTAAACAGCCCACCTGTAGGTTTTAAAGCTCATTCACACAGTTGTCTCTACCAACATGCCTCATGAACCCAACTTGACTTTCAAGGAAAATGTCTGAACTTATAGATTTATATCTCTGATAATCTCAACGTGATGCCACATCATCTGGAAGCATTTCCCTGACAAAATTCCTAGGAAATTTAAAATTCAAAGAGATTTTTTTGGCAGGAGATTTCAACATTGACTGGGATAAGTCGACCCCCCTCTGTGATAAATTCAAGGAATGTTGCCTATCTTTCAATATAACCAAACTTATTGACTCCCACTAGACCAAACAAAAACTGTCCTAAAAAATCTTCCGTCTTAGACCTGTTTCTAACAAATACGCCTCACAAATTCCCTGGTACAGGTGTATTTGCTAACATTTTAAGTGATCATTGTGTTATAGCGGCTCTCAGAGATATTAAACTTCCACCTTCTAAGCCCAGATTAATTAAAAAAAGGGATTAAAAACGTTTTTGTGAACAGTCATTCCTCTGGGATCTATCCCACTTTGACTGGCAACGTATTCCATTAACCAACGACGTGAACACCGCCTGGAACTATTTTCATAATACTGTAGTTTCATTTATTTTTTGAACAAACCACGCTCCTTTCCGCTAGTTCAGGATAAAGGGACGTGACAGCCCCATGTTTACTCCGGAACTAGCTGATCTCCTGCACTGGAGAGATCATCTTTGGGCTGCAGCGAGAAAATCAGGCTCAGACACTGATTGGTTGAATTTTCGGCAGCTAAGGAATAAATGCACAACTGCCTTCAAAGCTGCAAAACGTAACTTTTTCTTATCTCAGACCTCCAAAAATCTAAACGACCCTAAAAAATTCTGAAAACCATCAAATCTCTCTCAGGCATCCCCCAATCATCTGACCTCCCATCACAACTTCTCGTTAACTCTGTTCCTGTGTCAAATAAGCACGAGATCCTGAACTGTTTCAACATTTTGTTGCTTCTAGTTCATTATTTGACACAGTTACAAATGGAAAATCAGCCACTTCATCTAATAATCAAACTTCTACAAATCAAATCCCTCCTACAAGTCAATCCTCAGTTAATCACACCTTCTCTTTTTCTCCATTCTCAGTCAGTGAGGTAAATAAACTGTTAAATGATCTTGATCCTAAAAAATCTGCAGGTCCAGATGAACTTCCACCTTATTTCTTAAGGCTGGCTGCTCATATCATCACAGTCCCTGTGACCCACATCTTTAACCTGTCCATAAGCCAAAACTCCATTCCGGATGCTTGGAAAACAGCCTTTGTTCTTCCTTTGCTGAAGGGAGGTGACCCCACCTCACTGAACAACTATCGACCAATCTCTAAACTCTGCATTTTAGCCAAGGTTCTAGAAAAACTGATAAACTCTCAAATCAAAAATTATCTGGACTCATTTAACATCTTACCTCTCATCAATCTGGTTTCAGGAAACAACACAGCACAACGACTGCTTCACTGAAGGTTCTTAATGATGTTGTTGAAGCATTGGATGCTAAGGATTATTGTGCTGCACTTTTCTTAGACATGTCTAAAGCTTTTGACACTGTGGATCATAACATCTTGTGTCATAAGCTCTCAGAAATCGGTTTCTCAGATCACACCATTGGTTGGTTTTCTAACTATCTTTCTGATCTGAGGCAATGTGTTCAATATAATGGTAATTCTTCTAGTTACTTAACAGTCAAAATGGTGTACGACAAGGCTCAGTCTTAGGACCAACCCTCTACATAGGTGATGTACTATAGGTCAGAGCATCCCTGATGCATCCTTACATTTCTATGCTGATGACACAGTTGTTTACAGTCGAGCTAAAACAGTTGCTAAGGCTTTCCAGCTTTTGCAATCTGCGTTGACATCACCCAGTCAGATTTGTTCAGTCTCAAACTTGTCCTAATCGCTGATAAAACTAAAGGGATGCTTTTTTCAAATAGGAAGTTGGTCCCAGCAGTTCTTCCTCTGATTTTATCCTCAAATGGTGTCCCTATTGAGTTTGTTGATTCCTATAAATATTTGGGTATACTGGTCGATTCGCATCTCTCTTTTAAGCTCCACGTGGAAAACCTAGTAAAGAAACTGAAAGTTAAACTGGGTTTCTTTTTCAGAAACAGATCATGTCTAACACTGAATGCTAGGAAACGCCTTGTAACTGTGACTTTCCTTCCCTCCATTGATTACGGTGACATTCTCTACATGAATGCTCCTACAAGCACCCTGCAGATGTTGGATGTTGTCTATCATGGTGCACTAAGATTCATAACTGGTTGTGATTATCGTACCCACCACTGCACCCTGTATTCACTGGTTAACTGGACATCATCATCGCTTTCAATGCCAGCTGATTTGTATTGGATCGTTTGATTTATGATCTGCAATGTTTTTTTTATGTTTTTCGTGTTGTACTTCATTGTCTGTGTTGCCTGTTGCATGTTTGTTTGTCCAGCACTTTGGTGTGGACTTGTTCCTGTTTAAAGTGCTTTATAAATAAAATGGTATGGTATGGTATGGTATCATTAACTTCACGCAGACTCTTCTACTGGTACATTTTCATCTTTAAATCACTTCTTGGTCTGCTGCCTTCATAAATCTCCTCCTACATGTCTAGGCGTGAGTGCAGCTACAGCATGCACTCTCAGGACATGATTACCTGCAGTGTTCCGTCAGTGAGGAATGAGCTTGGCAAAAGGGCCTTCTCCTAATCCGGTCCTGCTTCCTGGAATATCTTACAAAAAGATCTGAAGCTCTTGACCTTGACCTCTCTAAAGGCCGGGGCATAGCTCCGCGCTAGCGCGAGCGCGATGCCACGCGGTGCCACGCTTGAGCGAGCGCCGCGGCACAAGCCTTTGAACGTTCGCGCGAACATGCCAAGCTCAAATTTTACGACCGTTCACGCGCGCGCGGTGTCTCACAATGAACGGCACGGAACTGTGTGTCTGGAATTGGGTTCTCATCGAACTGTTTTTAGTGAAACACATCTTGGGTTGTCTGTTACACAGACTGCAGATCCCGCGAATCATATAGTATAATATCTATGCCGCGAATAGTGAAGGAAAATGGAGGGAATTTTTGAAGAGCAGCTCTGTGAGGAGGTTAGGAAACATCCAAATTTGTATGATACCTCAACTAGAGAATACAAAGACCTACAAAGATCGAGGAATTCCTGGGACGAAGTGGCTTCGGCCGTTGGAAAAGACGTTGCGGCTTGTAAAGCCAAATGGAAGTACCTCAGGGACAAATTTGTGCGTGCAATGAAAAAAATGAAGGGCAGGAGTGGCGATGGGGCCAGTGGAGGTGTCCCAGCAATTTATCATACACTGTCCTGGCTGGACAGGTTCATCAAATGCAGAGACACAGAGACCAATGTGCCTGCAGTAAGTATTATTTTTTTTAAGCTACTTAATAATTTAATTAGTTGGCCAAAACTCGTCACACTTCATAACAATACATATAATTGTATTATTAATCATAAATTTATTAATTCAGTTGTAAGAAAGAGCTTAATTGCTCTGTTGTGTCCATCATAGGACTTCAGCTGTGGTTCCGGTGATCTGCCTTCACCAGTCTGTGATGTCCCTCCACCTGTACCTGCCTGGGGTGTCCCTTCACCAGCCTGTGTGCCATCACCAGGCTGTGGTGTGCCTTCACCTGCCAGCACCAGCAACAGCTCAAACCTCTGGTCACCGTCTCCACCTACAGTTCAACCAGCCTGTGTGCCACCACCAGGCTGGGGTGTCCCTTCACCAGCCTGTGTGCCATCACCAGGCTGTGGTGTGCCTTCACCTGCCAGCACCAGCAACAGCTCAAACCTCTGGTCACCGTCTCCACCTACAGTTCAACCAGCCTGTGTGCCATCACCAGGCTGGGGTGTGCCTTCACCTGCCAGCACCAGCAACAGCACAAACCTCTGGTCACCGTCTCCACCTACAGTTCAACCAGCTTGCTCCAGTCAGTTTCCTGCACCACCTTTCCCAAGGCAGTCATCTGCACCTGGCACCAGCACCCCCAATGCAGCCAAACAGGGAAGAAAGAGGCGGTGTGCAGATGCAGGTGACGATGTTATAATGAAGAGGCTGGGTGCCCTTGATGCACGAAAAGATGATGAGGATTTTCAATTCGCTCTAACATTAGCTTACGTATTAAAAAGAATTCCCCCACAATACAAAAACCAAGCACGACTTCGCTTATACCAGAGTGCAATTAATCTGGAACAAGAATATGCAAATCCTGAGCCGTACACATTCGAGTCACTGTAAGGTTTTATTACAAGTTATTTTTTAGAATTGTTATTGTTGAAGTGTTTTTTTTTTAGAAGTTTTACTTTTTAGAAGTGGTTTTTGTAGAAGTAATTGTTTTAAAGTTTTTTAGAAGTTTTACTGTTTAGAAGTTTTGTTTTTTATAAAGTTTTAGTTCTTAAAAGTGCTGTATTTTAAGAAGTTGTTACTTTTTAGAAGTGTTTTTTACAAGTGAAGAAGAATTAACTACCAAATATGTGTTGTTGTGGTGCACACTGGAATGAAGCTGTGGATAAATAAAGGTTCCCCCATATAAATAAAGTATGTACCATGTGTTGTGTTATAAAATCAAAAAGAAATTTACTTTAATGCAAATGTTCATTATTCTTGAAAAATACTGATGAACAAATGAAGGTTGTTGTCAATTTATTAAAATTAATAATCAATTTATTGGATAGTCAATTGATTGATAGGCAATCACACATTCAACCTTCCTCTTCTTATAGTTGCTTGTTGCCAGGGCACAGCACCATGTGGAGATGAGAAGAAGTCACGCAGGTTGTTCCTCACTGCATACGCTGTTCTTCCAGCATTCCTTGCAGCAGTTGATCGTCTTAATGGAGTCTCCTGATCGTATCCTGCAACCTGCCTCCATTCTCCTATACGGATGATAAACAAGAAAAGAAATTGTAAGAGTGGGTGGGGTGTATTGTACTCAACATATGAGCTATGGCAGTGGTCCCCAAACTTTTTCCTGCGAGGGCCACATAACTATTCCCTTCTCTGGTGAGGGGCGGGAGTAAGTTTGTAACTGGAAGAAGTGTGACGATTGCAAATGGAAGAAGTGTGATGATTGCAAATGGAAGAAGTGTGATGATTGCAAATGGAAGAAGTGTGATGATTGCAGCAATGCCAAAATGTAAAACTGTATTTTTTCAAATAACCCTATCTGGGTTCTTAACCAAAAATAAACCAAAGAAATAATTAATAAACATTATAAGTTAGGGTACGTCTCGTCTTGTGCAAAGTACAACTTTATTATCAAATACACATGTGAAAAATAATATGCATATGAAATAAAATCTAAATGCTCTTTGATATAAACTGTACATGTGTGAGTGTGTGCGTAATCACCTGGTAAGATGTCTCCAGATGGTGTGTCAGTGTCCACATAGTTTTCTGGGATGTACTGCCTTCCGTCGTCATTGTAGGCCAGCCAGTTGTGTAATGCTACACAAGCTTTTACCACATGGACAGTTTTTGATGGATTATATTCCATGGGGCGGCTGAAAATCCGCCATCTGGATGACAAGATGCCAAAGGCGTTCTCGATTGTTCTCCGAGCCCTGCTGTGGCGGTAGTTGTACACCAGATGCGTATCCTCCAGATTTGAGCCTGTGAATGAAAGAATATCAAAATTATTACTAATAATGCAATTTGGTTTATGAATTTTGCACCTGTTCAAAACAAAGATGTCTCAGAGTACTGTAAACAATCATTCATATACATAGAAAAGTCCAGTTGATGTTGTATTGAACGCCTTTTTTTGATAGAGAAGGCAGTTAATAAAGGTCTATACAAAAGTTGAGAAACAAAGATCATAAAAGAGTCATAACAGTCATAATAGTACTAAAGAATAGTACTAATGATAACTTTTTTCATTCCCAAAAGGTGAATACTGACAATATAATCTCTCTCTCCTAGCTCAGCTGTATCCCACCAAAACAACCTCTTCATTTTTTTAATAATCTTACCAGGATATGGTCGCATAAGATTTTGATGGAGTGGAAAAGCTGCATCCCCCACAAACACATGCGGACTCTCCACAGTGGTTCCTGGTAGGA
The DNA here is from genome assembly GCA_038048925.1 of Garcialebias charrua. Classification (NCBI taxonomy): domain Eukaryota; kingdom Metazoa; phylum Chordata; class Actinopteri; order Cyprinodontiformes; family Rivulidae; genus Garcialebias; species Garcialebias charrua. The sequence goes on along the minus strand of JBBPBX010064868.1, from coordinate 3,819 downwards.
CATCAGGTGGTGGAAGATCCAGGGTACTTTTCATCAGCTGTTGCCCAAACACACTCTCCTGGAAGACGCCGCCATCACTCTGACGCCCATATGCTCCCACATCCACCATCGTGAAGCGGTAATGTGCGTCACACGCAGCCAGGAGGACGAGAGAGTGGGTCCCTTTGTAATTAAAGTAGTCACTCCCAGATGACGGAGGGCAGCGAATCCTGACGTGTTTACCATCCACTGCTCCTAATAATAAATACAATTTTCAGTGTTTTGAGATATTTCTGGTACTAATAAGTAAATGAATCAACAAGAGACAGAAAGACAAACGAACCAACCTAAAAGGTTAGGAAAATCCCAGATTTGCCAGAAATCACGAGCAATTGCAGTCCACTGATGGCCTGTGGGGAACGCTACAAACTCCGGCTGAAGAGCCGTCCAAATGGCTTGAGATACCTGAAATACAGTAGTACACATAACTCAGTATAAGTATAAGCATATACTATAGTCTTCATTTAATTTAATCTGCTAAAACTTTTGTATTGTATAGCTATTACTGTTACCATAAACTACATGTAATATATATATAAATGTAATATATATATATATATATATATATATATATATATATATATATATATATATATATATATATATATATATATATGTGTACATGTATACATGTACATATATAATTTGTTTATATTTATACAAATATATATACTGCATATTATTTATATACATTTACATTTAAATACACAACTAGTTCATCCGCTGCTGACTTCACTAATAAACATTTAATGTACTGTACAGTACAGTATACAGATCCCAGCATCATTTGTTTATTCCATGACTCACCTCCGACATTATTCCTGACACAGTTCTTGTGCCCAGGCGGTAGCTGGCAGCGACACTCTGTTCAGAGCAGCCAGTCGCCAAGATGCGCAGCGTGACTGCCACTCTCTGTGCAGCGCTGACAGGATACCGATGGCTGCCCTGATGGAGAAGAAACGGTTCTAACCGCCCAACTAGCTCATCAAACTTGCTCGAATCCATTCGAAAATACTCGAAATGCTTCTCGCTGTCCATCATTTTCATGTCCCTAACCAGAGTATTAAACTCTCCTTCTTCATCCCTGGTCTCGTTTAATGGCCTTACGTACCACCTTCTTCTTCTCCTACGGTTTCTTAAAAGTAATAACAGGCAAAGCAACTCTTCTTCCTCATCATCTATTGACTCCATTTTGTGACTGAAAAACTAGCGGAAATGACGACACTAAAGGAAATGACGTCAAGAATTTGGAGCGAAAACGCGAGAATTCACGCGAGAACATAAGTGGAGCTCTGCTGTGAACCGGCTGCACGCAGCACGCGCGCGTCGAGGGGCGCTGGCAACAGCGCGGAGGTCTGCCTCGCCCTTAAATGGCTTTAAGAATCTGTTGGAATCCTGGCAAAAACCAATGCAGACATTTTCCTGTTTTTGATTTTCTACATTTGCCTTATAATCTGTCTGTTTTGCTATTTTGACATCTTTGTTTTAACTTGTTATATATTTTCTTAAATCTGTATGCCTCTCTTATGATTGTCTATTGTTGATTTTCCAAGGAAAATCTACTGTTGCTGTTTTCATCATTCTTTTTTTGTAGCCAGGGCTCTCTTGTACAAAGTAAATGAGTCCTCGAGGCTCAATGGGATTAACCTGCCTAAATAAAGGTTGAATGATTGAATGAATGTCTGAAGCAGGGAGGTGCCCAGGAAGCATCCTTACCAGATGCCCAAGCCACCTCACTGGCTCCTCTCAATCTGGAGGAGCAGCAGTTCTACTCTGATATCCTGATATCTGAACTTCTCACTCTATCACTAAGGGAGAGTCCAGCTACCCTGCGGAGGAAACATTTCAGCCGCCTGTATCCACAATCTCATTGACCTTCCCGTTCATTCGGTCACCACACAGAGTTTGTGACCATAGGAGAGGGTAAGAACATAGACTGACCAGTATGCTGGTGAAGATTCTCAGTCGTCCAGGACATGATGAAATCAAAATGGGACTGACCAGTAAACAGAGGTTTACAGCTCAGCTCCCTCTTCACCACAACGGACCGACGAAGAGTCTGCAACAATCCATCTGTCAATCTCATGCTCCATTCTTCCCTCACTCATAAATAAAACCCCAAGATTCTTGAACTCCTCCACATGAGGCAGAATCTTACTCTCAACTCTAAGAGAGCAATCCACCCTTTCTGACTGAGGACCACAGCATCCTATTTGGAGATGCTGATTCTCATCCCAGCAGTTTCACACTCAGCTGCCAACCGCTCCAGTAAGAGCTGGAAAAAACGACACGTCAACTGAGGTTCGATCAACAATCCAACAATTGCACTTGCTTCTCTAGTACCCCTGAATAGACCTTACCAGGGAGGCTAAGGAGAGTGATTAAAAAATAATTGGAGCACACCCCAGGCCTCCCTTTTTGAAGAAATTGCCATCACAGTCTGCCAATCCAGAATGAAGGGCATGATGGTTTATGAACTAAGTATATCAATTATTTTTGTGGGTGAGTTTTAAAACTAAATACAAACTTGTCGTTGGTTGTCATCAGTCTTTCATTAGTAATATCTCTGTTGGGCAATATCACAACCAGTCTGATCAAGAAAGCACATCAGATACTCTACTTCCTCAGGCAGCTAAGGCGACCTGGACTGGGAAGCTCAGTCCTTACCTTCTTCTACAGGTATGCAGTGGAGAGCATCCTGTGCTCCAGCATCAGCGTGTGGCGTGGAGGCTGCACAGCTGCGGAAAGAAAAGATTTGCAGAGAGTGGTAAAGGCTGCACAGAAGTCTGTTGAAGTCTGTCTCCCCATCATCACTGACATTTACACCTCTAGATGCAGGAAGAGGGCTGCCTGCATCATGAAGGATCCCACTCACCCAGCACACACACACACTTGTCCCACTCCTCTCAGGCAGGAGGTTGGGGAGCATTAAGTGTAGAACCACTAGACTGAGGAACAGCTTCTACCCTGAAACTGATAGACTCAAAAATCCCTAACCAGAAAAATTACTGTAATGCCACTTTTATTGGAGATTTGACACTTTATCTGTGCTGCTGATTGTCCATGCTGTTGATTTCTTGCCTTTAAGCTGCTGTATTCCTACCTAACTGCTCACTACAGACTCATGTTCAGGCTGCTGTTTAATATACCAAATTATTTTACAAAATTAGTGTTTAGCATGTATCTTAGATTCTTGTATACGGTTTCTTTTTATACTTAAGATTTTAGCTTTTTTTTGGGTGTAACTGGGACCTTGTGTACACACTTTTATTCCACCTCATGTACCACATGTGATACAAATGACAATAAAGAACCTTGAACATTGTTTGTTGTTGATTTTTGTTTTTAATTCTACAATTATCTGGTCCAACAGACCACGGGTCATCGCTTCAATTTATTGAGCTGTGACATCTGGTTCGCTTCATACAAGTTGACAGTTTTGCTTCTGTTACTACCTCATTTTGAAGCACAAAGGAGCACCAGTGTTGGATTGGCTTCAACCCCCAGCACCCCCTCGCTGCCTCAATCTATTCAGAAGTCCCCCCAAGGTGACTTGCGGTTCAGCGGAACATGGAGTAGGTTGTGTATGAGCTCGGTTCCTGCAGAGTTCTGTTATTCAATATTTTTAGGTGCATTTGGTAGATTTTTTATTCATGTCAACAAATTAGTAAACTTGTCTGAAACAAGATGGGTTTTATTTCTGGTGTTCATGATGTTGCAAAAAGTGAATAAAAGTGCAGGTGCCTGTCAGCCCAACCTGCGGCCTGCTATTGGCACTGC
>JBBPBX010064866.1:0-20124 GCA_038048925.1 Garcialebias charrua | reverse complement strand
ACGGAGAAATCAGCGATCAGCCAAGCTTTCTTTGGAACCTTGGTTAAGAAACAGTTGGGTCTAGGAATGAACAGAAAGGCTTTCCGCTTTTCGCTAGACCCCAACGATAAACAGGTAATGACCGCTAAAGGGATCATTGACCTTAAACTAATCTGGAACCAACGAGAACTGGATCACCCGTTCCTCGTGGTCCCGAACTTACCACATGCAACCTACATAGGCTCCGACATTTTGGTAAGATTAGGTGTCCGAGTGGACATCAACAACAATGTACTGTGGTCACTGGATACAGCCACGAAGGACTCTCCTGTGCTGACCACAGAGAACCTTAAAGCTGGACAGACCATTCCAGAGGTCTGTCAGATTGCTAACAGCCATAACACTGCGGTACCACCACAGGTTATGAACAAGCCAGTGATGTGTCACATCATGAAAGGACAAGCTATTAGCACAAAACAGGCATACTTTCAACCATCTCCTATGTTTTTCAACTTAGGACTGTCCATGGAGGCCACATGCCAAGTGACCCTCGACTGCAGAACCACGACTGTTGCTGTGTGCAACACAAGCACAGAAGAGGTACTGATCCCAAAAAACACACAGCTAGGATGGTTGATCTCTACTGATTTTCATGATTTTGAGCTAAGCATTCCATTTCTGGGAGGACTCCCAGAAAACTTGATCCCTAATCAACACACGGGGCAAGTCTTGTTCACGAAACCAACACAGGCCATAGCTCTTTTCTCCCCCACTGAGGCCGACCAGGACACTGTCCGCAGGTTCGGTTTCAACAAAGGAGACAGTCTATGCCCCCAAACTTACAGTGCACTACCCGTAAACAGGTTTCACGACACTGAAAGGGACTCAATGGAGCTCCCCAAAGAACAAGAACCCCTCTCAATTGCTTCACAGATTGACCAGGTGGTCGCCCAAGCCGACGCCCTGAAAACTGATGAAGAAAGGGACAGACTTCGCAAAGTTCTTTTAAAGTATGAGAAATCATTCTCAGCTGACTCGATGGATTGTGGGTTGACCACGCTCCACACAGTGAGCATCCCAACCCCGCCTAATGCTCCCCCTGCATTTGTCAGACAGTACAAGATTCCTCTGGCAGCACATCAACCTATCAGAGAAATCATTAATGACCTGTTAGAAAAAGGTATCATCCGATACTGTAACAGCACTTACTCTGCGCCTTTATGGCCGGTGTTAAAACCAAATGGTAAGTGGAGACTCACTATAGACTACCGAAAGCTAAACAAACAAGTTCCCTTATCCAGATGGCCTATGACGCAACTCCAACAGGAACTGCCCAAGGTCATCAATGGTAAGTACTTCTCGACCCTCGACGTCGCCTCTGGTTTTTGGACCATCCCTGTGCGCGCCGAGGACCAGTACAAACTAGCTTTCACTTTTGGTGGCCGTCAATACACCTTTAACAGGTGTCCCTTTGGCTACGCTAACTCACCTGCAGAGTTCAACATCTTCTTGAACAAAGCATGTCCAGACGCCCACGAGCGTGGAACACTGATCTACGTGGACGATGTCCTTTTGAGGCAGCCAACACTGGACTCACATTTGGCTGAGATCGACCACGTTCTGAATCAGCTGACAACTGCTGGTGCTAAGATATCACTGTCAAAATGCCAATGGTGCAGAACCAAGGTGGACTACGTTGGCCTGCTTGTAGGTCCGGACGGAGTACAACCACAGCTGACTCGCACCCAAGGCCTTGACAATCTCAAAGTCCCCACCAATCTCAAAGAACTACAAAGTTTTCTTGGCGTGTGTAACTACTCGAACCAGTTCATAGAGAACTATGCAGACCTTGCAAAGCCACTGACTGAACTCCTAAAGAAAGACGTTCCATTCGTCTGGACTGATAAACAGCAACAGGCAATGGACGCTCTTATAAACAGGATCAAGTCAGCCCCTTGTTTAGTCTACCCAGACTACAACAAAGAGTTTTACTTGGAAGTGGGCTTCTCAGCTCATTGCATAAGTGCAGGTCTGTACCAGATACACGACAGAGACAAACGTGTAGTAGCCTACGCCAGCAAAACGATGGCAGGCCCCGAGTTGAGATTCTCAGACTGTGAGAAAGCTCTACTGACCACAGTGTGGGCAGTTAAACATTTCTCCAGCTACATTGGTGGACAGAAAATCATTGTGGAAACACAACACCAGCCAGTGACTTTTCTTAACAGTGAACGCATCAGAGATGGTGTGGTGACAAACTCACGTGTTGCAACGTGGCTCATGGCGCTTCAAAGTTTTAACCTAGACATACGTTATGGTCAAAACAAGAAGTCTCATCTGGGGACGGACTTGGCAATCTGCCAGAAGTGTACACAAGATGTACCAGCCACCCAGCCGCCGGTTGAGGTTAAACCCCCAGTAACTGAAGACCCGAATCACCACTTCTTTGATGACAATATCTGCAAAGATATGACAACATTGTACGTGGATGGATCTTCATTCCTCCGCGACAAGATCTGCAGAGCAGGTGTTGGAGGGGTCCTCCTCCAAGACCAAGAGCAGATAACTTTCAGCTACAAATTAGGATCTCAGACTTCTCAGTACGCTGAGATTGCAGGAATCCTAATAGCTCTCCAGATGGTAGTAGAACGCTCCATCAAGACCCTAGTCATCTGCACTGACTCTAACTATGCTCGTTTGAGTTTCGCTTGTCACCTTGCTGTGTGGAAACAGAACGGTTTCCTAACAAGCGACAGAAAAGTGGTCAAACACAAAGAGCTTTTCATAGCGTGTGATCACTTGGTGACATCACACGACTTACAGATCTACTGGAAGAAAGTTCCAGGGCATTCTAGAGTCCCAGGCGATGACAAGCACTACAATGACATTGCAGACTCCTTAGCCAAAGAAGGAGCCGACGAAGGTCCTCTATGGTCCTTCGACCCCTCCTGGTTAATCGAGACTCTGCCAACACAACCTTCAGTCAGAGTTATGGCAGTCACACGTGCACAGGCCGCAGCCAGACCTGCTGACAACGCAGTCTCTGTACGACCTGCACTGACTGACCCAGACATCATCCAACTACAGAAGTCGGATCCTGCTATCAACTCCATGATACTGTACCTGACTGATCCGAACAAAAATAGTCCGTCTAAAGACGACCTGGATTCCGATCCAGACCTTAAGGTCCTTTATCAGCTGCGCAAACAGCTAAAACTAATCAAGGGCATCTTAACTTTCGCTCATGGACCAACGTCCTCACCTGTGTTCGTGGTTCCCCATGACCAAAGGGGGGTAATGTTAGTCCATGCCCATGATCTCCCGTCCGCAGGACACAAAGGAGATAAAGCCACGCTGACGGCATTAAAACAAATTGCCTATTGGCCTGGAATGAAAAAGGATGTCAAGGACTACATTGAAGGGTGCGTGGTCTGTGGCCAGTTTCAGCCAACCAGACCACTTCACAGAGCACCACTGCAAAGCAGAGGCATTGCATTCCCATGGTCTGACCTCCAGATCGACTGGGTTGGACCACTCACTAAGAGCTCTAGAGGAAATAAATATTTTCTCACGGTAACCTGTGCATTTACCAAATGGGTAGAATGCCTACCAGCTCCTAACGACACAGCACAAACAACTGCTATGTTGTTAATGAATCATATATTCTCAAGGTTTGGACTTCCCCTTAGGGTGAACTCAGACCAAGGTACACACTTCACAGGTGAAGTGATGAAAGAACTGTGGAAGACGCTAGGCGTCAAGGCCAACTTTCATGTCGGCTACCACCCACAGGCTTCAGGCCAAGTAGAGAGAGCAAACAGAACTGTGGTGAGTATTTTGAAGAAATACGTGGCTGCAAACCACAAGGACTGGGACGTGAAACTCCCTCTGGTCCTCATGGCCATAAGAGCCACTCCACACACATCAACTGGCATCTCTCCCTTCGAGATGATGACCGGTCGACAAATGACTCTCCCTCTACACCTGTTGTACCAACCAGGTGACGCCGTCATGGCGACAGCCTACACTACACAACAATACATGAAAGATTTGAATGTACACCTCAGAAACACTTTTGCTTTCGCCCAGAAAAACCTGGAAAAATCCGCTGAAGGACGCAAGGCGTACTACGACCAGAAGGCCTCTCACAATGAACTCCAAGTGGGAGACAGAGTCTGGTACTATACGTTCGCCCCAGCAACCGGGAAAGGAGAGTCCGGGACCGGAACTCTCGCCCGCAAACTAATGCCCAGGTGGACTGGACCTCATCTGATAACAGACAAAGTGTCCTCAGTCGTCTACGAAATCAAAATCAGCAAAGGCCGCAAAGAGCCAATTGCTAAATGGGTACATCGAAATCAGATCAAACCTTACAAGGCGTTCAATGACTCCACAAAAGACAAAGATCTCACAAACTCACCGACTTCATGGGATAATAAGGTCGTCCAAACACAAGTTAGTAAATAAACTAATCAGGTTTAAACTACCATATTTCCCACCCTATAAGTCGCATTGTCCAATTTGAACTTAGAAACGCTAAGCCTAAAACCCACAACAAAAAACTAACCTTAACAACCGTTTAAATCCACGAGATTTAATTTGACCTCGGTCATAAAGTTGAGACCTGTTTTTCTTGTGTGTTGCACTTTGGAATCTGACGACAGGAGTGTGTCGAAGCAGTGAAACGTTTGTTTCCTTGTTGTTTAGTCATTACTGTTGTCATTAGTTGAGATATTGTTTTGGTTCTGAACACTCCCAGCCAAAAAGGTTTTGTATTAACATGGGTTAATGAATGATATGGATTTAACTATGCCAACATGCAGTTCGTTTTGTTAAATCTCAATCGTCGAAGAGTCAATGTAGTTTAAAGCTACTTAAGGTACAATAAACTACACTGGTCTCATAATTTCTAAATTGAACCGATTCGATCGTTTCTATTCTAGATTGTCTATTCATTTTGATGAGTCTCGCCATAGACTTCAAAATTTATTAGGAATACCAAATCCTACGTCGTTCGTCTAAAAGACAACAGACATTTAGATCAAACTATATTTCATTTTTATTTTAGTTTAACCTAAACTAAGTAATGAATGGAGGAATAGTTTGGAATTAGAGGCCTTCGTTACAGAAGCCCTCCAAAATTTTATAGGTACAAATCCCTATATCTAAATTTACAGAATTGATCCACCCCTTAATTGGTAAGTGTAGCTGATCTAAACCATGATAGCTTACATACCAGGTGCATATAGGTAAGGCTTAATGTAAAATCCCAATCATAAGCCCACCTTAAAAATCCACATAATTGCATGACACATAGAACCAGAGTGGCACTGACTGGAAACCAACCAGCCAACAACCTTCGATGTGGGACCTGCAGCTCCAACGCTTGGTCTTCAACCTCCATCCAAGGGTCGCCTCCTCTGCGTCAATCGAGGGATCCCCTCTACATGCTGATTATGAAAACAATTGGTGCTGATCAATCAACAAAACTAATCGTTGTGGAATTACTGCTATGGAATTACCGCTGTGGATTATAAGACTTTGTTTCCCAAAGGATCGCAGACTTTGTTTTCCAAGAGTTAACAGACTTTGTTTTCCGAAGGATTAAAAGCTTTTCGCATTGGGATTACCTCCGAACAGTATGAAATTTCCAAAAACTTTATGGGATTATAATTTTTGATTTTTCTTCTCCACTTGCTGGATTACTTCAAGATCAAAGACAGTTCAAGGTTTCCTTTCGTGTTGGACCCCATCCCCAAGGACTGGCGATGGCTTCCAAAAGGGGGGAGATGTAGTGGACATGACCTTGTCCACTTTTAAGACACCTGTGTACTTTTGAACTGTCCAGTGATGACCTTTACTGACCTCTCAGTGAAGCAAGACATTTACTACAAAATCATTCATTTAGCTATAATCTGATAAATATAGTCACCAAAAGAGACTATTTCTATCTTTGATTTGATCCTAATGTGATCAAAAGAATAACTTTTGTCATTCTCATGATGGTGCTTTTAAGCTGTGTTATTCTGTGAGAGTTAAACTGTGTCCACTGCTGTGTTAAAGGGAAATATCGGGTCACAGAGACCCGACTGTTCTGTTTAGAAATAAGAAGACAGTTTAATCAGTTGTTTTTCATTGAACAAGGCTCCAGCTTTCTCTGTCTGTTCCTAAACAAATCTCCCTCTGCTGCTGCTTGTTAACCTTGGGTTTGATAAGACAAATGAACTCCTCGACTGGTCCTTCCTTAAGTACTAGTCTAAGCTGTGCTGAAACGCTTCAGAGAGTTGCTGGGAACTTCCAAAGAGATGTGAACTTTCCCAAGAGCTGGACACGTGTGGTCAAGAGCTAACGACCGGCGTCTTCAGCTAAGGACTGATAACAGGCTGTTATGAGTCTACTTCGAACAAGCCGAGCTCAAAAACTTTGTTTATTCCCTCCTGGAATAAGTTTATCTTGAAGTCAGAGGCCTGAAGCTGACATATTCTCTGATGACCAACGCGGAAGCCAGGAGACGTTGAAACGTAAACTAAAACCAGTTTTGGACGTGCTGAGACTAAAGGACTCTGTGCATCTGAAGGCTGGTGTCTTCCCTCTTACCGGGCTGTCGTCAAAAGGTAAAGGAGCTGTTTACAAAACGTACCTGGATTTTAGCAGAAGTCTGATGGGAAGTGTCACTCTGGTCTCATGCTCAGGATAATGTTCTTCTTAATTCTTTCCTCCTATTTCTTTTCCCTCTCAACCTAAGCTGGAAACTATATTTTTAAGCTAAAAGAGCCCACAGACTAAATATGTTAACATCCAATATTTAAGTCTGTTGTGTTAAATTTAAGTGTGCTGACGTATTTGAATTGAAAGAAAGTGAAATCATGTCAATCAAGTGTAATGGTGTTAATTTAGTTGATTTATTTTAAATAAATGATAGTGTCTCTTTGACATATCAAACTAAGTTAACGTGTCCATTGTCACTTAATGGCTCTGTTTATTTATCCATCATAAAGATCACAGAAATATTGAATAAACTGAAAAAGAAGAGAATCCGTGAAATTACTATTCAATCTGAATAAGTAAATTAAGGTAAAAAGGAGGTCAGTATTAAACTGACCCCCCCTTTAACCCCTTTACAGATGGATAGTCTCGTTGAGCCACGATAACTCATTTTCAAGAGAGACCTGTTTAGGGAGCAGATGGTGGGGGTTAAGGGCCTTTTTCAGGGGCCCAAGGTTGGGCGAATGAGGGTGGAGGCAGGCGTTTCACCTTTTTTAACCCACATTTTTTTATGTTGTCAGTAACGGGGCTTGAACCGACGAGCTTCCGATCACAGGCCCACCCTCTCTAACCACTGTGCCACTACTCCCCCTATAGGAAGAATACAGCAACATCCTTGAAGCAGGGCCAAGCCAGGTCTTGACAGGACCAGACCTACAGACTCAATGAAGACAACCATGGAACAAACTCAAGTTATTCTGTAAACAAATATATTACTATGACTATGTCATCAGTTCTATACAACACAACACCTTAGAGGAGGACTTGGACTAGTGCCAACCAATAAAATCTTAGATTGGTTGGGATGCCATTACTGTATTTCAGTAGAAACTAAGCTTTTTATTCTTCCAGAGAGTACGCAGAGTTTCATCAGAGATTTTGTGTATAAATATGAGTGTTAAAGCCCCCTGAAACTTTAGTGATCCCTTCAGAAGGCTTGGAGTTATTTCTTTGTGGAATAAACTTTATTGCATCAGGCTCTTGGCTAAAACAACTTTCTTGACTCCAATATTTAGAACTTCTATTCACTTGTCATGATTTTACTCAGTGAGAATAACTCCAAAACCAGCCCAGAGTCCAAGACTGGTCCGGACATGGACTATATTTTTACACACACTCCCCAGTAAATAACAGTTTTCACATGAGTTTAAATGTACCAGCTTGGTCAAACTAGAGGAGTGGAACTTTAAACATGCAGATGTGACATTACAGGTAATCCCCAACTTACGAGCGCATCGACATACGAGGTTCCGGACTTACGAGCTCACTAACGAACAGTAAATTTGTAAAGAACATACAGAAAATACTGCACTTTTATGTGTTTTTAGATGAAAGTGTGTTAGCTAACCGTTTGGAAAGAAGTTTCTGAGCATGTTTATGAACTAGTATGAACATTTGTGATGAAAAACGAGTGTTCGTAGTAGCGCTAGCATAAATTTTCCAACTTACAACCGAAAATTCGGACTTACGAGCAACACGTGTTTCGGGTTCCGACATACGAGATTTCGTGTTACGAGATAGTCGTAGGAACGGAACTCGCTCGTAAGTCGGGGATTACCTGTACTTTTATCAAATAGGCTAATTATCATGAATTTAGCCTTTTTTGTTGCAATAGAATACTGTAAAATAATCTTTAGTTCTTCCGTTGTCTTATCTGTTAATAGAAAACATTTTAAAAAAAATGCACCAATAGAAAGAGCAGGTTGTCAAACTATTAATTACCTGACACCTCTGCAGGAATGCCAGCCAACTTTTCACAAAGGATGTAGTCGTCTGGGTTGATGAAGGGCAGCTGCTCCATCATGTACTGCTTTGGGATGAGGTAAAGAACCTCTGCAAGCTGTCCATCCTCTATGATGGACATGCGCCTCACAGAGTTCTTCCTCGTCGCCCGGTCCAGAACGATCATTTCACTGCTCTGGCTGGAGCCGCAGATCCTGCCGAGGCTGTTGAGGTTGAGGAGGCTTGACCTGCTCATGTCGTCGACACTTTCAACCCGAAGACAGATTTCAAGCTTGAAACCATAAAAGCAGTGGCTCTGGAGAAGTGCAGGCTCTCTGTTGGATGCCAGGTATTAGGTTGCCCTCTGACTCTATATGACTCAGTGTGTGTGTGTGAGCGTGTGCGTTGTCCGTCAGACAGGCAAACACTAACTCCAGCCACAAGGCCCCTAAGAAGATTAAATGAGGTATATTTAGGGTTTATCTTCATGACAAATGGAGCTTCTCAATTCTCCTGGAAGTCAACTAACCCTCTTTCCTCCATTTCAGTCCCCTTGAACCTGCAACAAAGACATGCTGTCACTGGAGATGCATTTCTACAGAAACTGAATGATTGGAGACATTGCTTTAAGAAGATTACGAGCCACTATTATGTTGAAGCATCAAGTTATATGGATTTAAAAAGTATTATTTAAAGCTCTAGTAAATATCAACCACTGTATGCTATTCTGTTTGTTTGATTGTTGCTTGGATTTAACAGAAAACATGAACATCTGGCACACACACAAAAAATATATGAGAAAAATTGCATTTTTAGTAAAGATGCAGTGAATACTGAGTGTTGAAAGACTGCAGAAGTCTGTTGAAACTGACTTTTTTTTAAGTCAAAGGAAGATGAATATTGGCTAAAAGTAGCAAAATGGTTAGATAAAAGCCTAAAGTAGCAAAAGCCCAGCTACAGCTAAAAGTAGCAACAAAAAAAGGCAAGCTAAAAGTAGCACAAGAAAACCCAAATAAAGCATGTATGTTGATGCAGATGATGAGAACGTTTTTGAAAGAACTTGAAGAGAACTTTATGTATTTTTATGGGATAATATATATAAATAACTTTAAATGGTACATAAAAGTTACAAAAGCCAGAGATCATAGTGAAATCTTTTGAATAAGCTGAAGGATATATGGATGGCTAAAATAGCACAAAGTATGCAGCAAGTGTTAGAATGCAAAAAATAAAAACATACAAAAGTAGTACTGGAAAACTATTGTGTGAATGCTGAATCATAACTCTCACACACATTCTAAAAAATAATAATTCTCTATAAACCCTTCCAGTCAAGACAACCAGATTGTTGTAGTTCAGCACAAAGAGTTCAACCAGGTCAGATAGACTCAAAGGTTGGGACTCTAAACCATATAAGTAGTCACGGTGCTTAAGCAGAGGATTGTAGCATTGTTCAAGGACAGACAAGACTTTGGTAAATTTAGAAACCTCCTAATTAAAATGCTGTGTCCTGTAATACTTTCAATGTTACTGTACTCTTTAACTCTGCCCCTCTAAAAAAAAACATTAACAGTTCAGGTTTCATTGGATGCACAAATTATTTTTTAGGCTTGAAAAAGCCCCTTAGTTTTTTGTTTAAAGGGGACCGCACATGCAAAATTCACTTTTTAATGGTTTTTTTTTTTACTCAACTTTGGGTATTTACTTCATAAAAAAACAGTCCTTGTGCCAAAAAAATGCACCCAGTGGTTTATTTACTCTAAGTGGATTTATTTTACTGTGATAATTACGTTTCGTTTTAAAATACTCTCGCATGTGACGTCACAAGCGAGAGGACAACCCACCTCGAACCTGAGTCCAGCCCCTCACCTAGCAACCCCTGGTGCGGCTCAACCCACTTCAGTAAAACAGAGCCATATATAGAGAGAGTTCCGACACTCTTTGATCTCGCCAACAGGCGGTCAATCGTTCCAAACAACGGCTATGGAAACCTTGTGGAGCTGCGCCCTCTGGCGGCGACGGAGCGCTACTGCAGGCAGCTTCAGACTGTAACCAGAGCCATGGAACAAATCGCCCCCTCCATGACCCACGTAACTTCCGCATTCCATTCTTACAATGGAACTCTATGGAAGTGTCGCAACTCTCACTTTATATGGCTCTGCAGTAAAATACATGTCACGGTTGCCGAGCAGTTTTGGAGCTGGCCCGGCGGTCATTTATATATTTATTCATTTATTTAGCCCCCGGTGGGGCCAGCCACGCAGCACATGTTGAGTAAAACCAGAATGTTTTATTACCTTGTTTGAACTCTGTCTCGTTGAAACTGTGCACACACACACTCTCGCGGGGCGACAGTCTGAAACATACAAGCACCACTGATCGATATACTTTTCAGATTAGCAATTTATTTATTTTAAGAATACCTTTCACTTCATCAAAATCTAATCAAAACTCCAGCGTCCAGATCTGAACCGGAGCAGTGATCTGTTGTTGGACTTCTATTCTCGTCACAGTTTGTCCATCACAAACATAGTATTTGAGCAAGGGTGTCCACTATATAAGCACACATGGCACCAGGACACCCTAGGCCAGGGGTGCTCATTAGATCGCGATTTACTGGTCTCTGAGGTAGTACTGGTAGATCGCAGAGTGACATTTTTTTTTTTTTTTGTCAGCCTATCAAACATCCTGTCACTTGATTGACATACAGGGCAGCCATTCACAACCCTCATTCTCTCAAACCAGGTCTGAGAGATTTTTGGGGAAACCCCATCCCCGTTCCCCCGAAGGTGTGAAATTCTCAGTTTATGAAGTTACACACATGCAGCGCTGCAGTACAAAGTTTTTCTGCACTAACAACAGATTTAAATAATGGCAGAGAGCTGAGTGTTTACTCACCCTTTTTCAGCATGCAGGAGCAAAACTAATAAAATCCAGGGTCCAAAGAGACGTTATTCACCAGTTTGTACTAACTGTGATCATGCAGTCGCTGCATACACAATGAACAGCTGAGCCCAGGGTTGCCAGATAAAAAAATGCCTTATTTACCACCTCCTTTTCTGATCACATGTTCAAGAAACGCAACACAAACTTCATCTTGCTCAAGATGAGAGTTCTGCAATGGAGTTAAATTCAAAGCAGTCTGCTCCTCAGACAAATAGTGTTAAATTATTATTTTATCTATGAATGTTTCTGTTAAATTATTATTTTGTATAAATGTTTCTGTTCAGTGCCCTGAGATTACCTGTACTTCTTTTGTGAATTGACGCTATATAAATAAAGTGAATTGAATTGAATCTTAGAACATCTTTACTCAGCACACACACGACAGTTTAGGTCAAAATACTATCATTTTAAAGCCACAGTACTAGTTCATAATTTCTTATCTGCCAACCCGACTGACATGAAAACTACAGCATTCGTCATGTAAACCAGCTTATTTTTAGTTTATTACCTCCAATAAACATTGAAAAAACACTAATGTTTCCACAGGTTGTTCTCGTGTAAACGGTGTAGATCACTTTGACTTGATCATTTCAAAAGTAGCTCGCATGCTGAAAAAGTCTGAACACGCCCTATAGGCCATAGATCAATGATAAGACTTTGTAGTTTTGTCATATTATCTGTGGCCATATGCTTTGGAGACTCTGGTGGAGAGGAGCTGAGCTGGCAACTGATCACTACGATCACCACCTAGTGGTGAGTTGGATCAAATGATGGGGAAAGAGGCTGTTCATACCCAATAGACCCAAATGTGTAGTGAGGGTTTGCTGGGAACAGGCAGCAGAAGGGCTCATCAGGAAGATCTTCATGGTTATGTATAGAGCACAGAATGAATCACTTCCTTCAAATATTCAGAGGTATTTTGTCAAAAGAACGAGTGGTTACCATTTAAAGGGGAAATATATATATTTGTAAAGCCACACATTAGAACAAGTTTGAGGGGAAGATTGGCCATGGTTCAGGGAGTTGGGTTGTGGAACGATTTGGAGAATGATGTTAAAGAGGCTAAATCAATGGCAATATTTAAGAGAATGATTAAGTTTAAATTGTTAAAATCCTATATCTAAATTAGAAATTGTATGTTGTATTGGAGGTTAATAGCTTTGTTCATTTCTTTTGGAAATTAAAGAAATTGGTTGTATGAATTGTTTGTTAGAAAGATAAGGGGCAGATAAAATAAGATTTATTTTCTTCAATCTGCTGCCTTTCATTTTATACTTGTTTTTTTTTCTCCCTTCTTTTATGTGTATATTGTTATGTATTTTATTATAATAAAATGAATGAATAAATAAATCAAACTCACACCTCCTGGAGAACTTTATCTGTTTCCCAGCAGAGGCAGGAGACATTAGTCTGAGTGGGCCATGTTCATTTTCAAGGTGGCTGTGACCTGTGACTGCATGGTTGTCAGTGCTTCTCTCAGTGGTCATCCTTGAAATCAGTGTTGGACACACCGAGTTAGGGAGGTTGTCAAAATGAAGGATTCCTATCAGGCCTGGCTGGACTCTGGAGGAAGCTGACCCAAGTGGGCTGCAGCCCTGGGTGTTGCTGAGGCAAAAACTCGGACATGGAAGATATGCTGGTGAAGATTCTCAGTCATCCAGGACATGATAAATAAAAAAAGGCATTGATGGGGATTTTAAACCCCTGTTACCTTAATAAAAACCACACAAAGATAAACAAGAGAACAGTGTTAAATCAGACAAACAACTTTGCAAAGGGGAATGGCTTTTAATGTCTTTTGAAACTTAGTTTTGGTCTCAAATACATTGTCCTGCACAATTCCAAATTGTACTGGACATGACAAGCTATTTAAACAAGAAGGAGGTGGAGTTTTGACAGCTCTGACGTCTTACAGATAAAACAAACAAGTCATGGTTCTGATCAAACAAGAACATCTAATCCAAAGATTGTCAAGGCTAGAAGACTGTCTCTTCTGTATCAAGGAGCAAAGCAAACAACATGTTTGTACTATCAAATATAAGTGTTTAAAGGGAACAGAGAATATTTGATATAAGTGAGCTGGGTTATAATTATTGGGTCAGAGTAATTAGTTTTAGATGATAAATATTGAACATCTCCATCATTTCATCCTCTTTATCATATATAAACTGATCATTATCAATCAGGTGAGCGGTGCGGAAAAACATCCCCTGAGGCCGAATTTCTAATTAGGGGCAAAAACTCACACCACCGTCCCGTGCCTCCACAGTAACGCCCTGACAAATTCAGGATCACATTTTTAGGATGGTTTGAGAGATATAAAGTTTTGGATAACTCTGTGGTGATGATTGTCATATTGCATGACTTATTTCAATATTTGTGAGAAATAAAGATTTTGATTTTGAGGAGAATTTTGCAATGAGTATGGTCTCACTTTATGGCTTATGTCAAAAGTTTTAAAAGGAATAATATATTTAGCAGGGATTAGTCTATTTAACCACAAAAACTAAGCTTTTTCCAAAGAAATAGAACTTTTGAGAAGAAACATATATATATAAAAAGAACTAATCTATTTGTGTTAAACAAATAAAAGAAATAAGCTATTTAATTTGTTTTAAAATAAAAAGAACCAATCTAATTTGTCTTAACCAAAGAACCAATCTAATTTGTTTTAACCAAAAAACCAATCTAATTTGTTTTAACCAAAAAAGAACCAATCTAATTTGTCTTAAACAATTAAATAGAACTCATACACTTTCAAAGATGTGGGAAATAATTCTCAAACACACAACAAAATAGCCCTTTATGGGCACAAAAATAAAATAAACTTTTAGTTAGTTACTGTGGGTAACTCCTTAACTTAACTTAAACTAAATTCTGTAATCGGCTATAATAATAATTGTTTCTTTAAACATAAAATAAAATTCCATTCTTACTATCTAAAACATTTGTATTTAATGGCAAAAACAACACAACAACAAATGATTTCATTCTTCAGTGAAAATGAGTAATCACTCACTCTGATTTGAGGTTATTTTAATTAGTAAGTTATTCTTAATTAGCATGATCATCAAAATGAGTAGCAGGAGACGGAGACGTTTTATACTCACCTAAAATACTTTACCTTTTTCATAGTCTGTAGAAAAAGTCTAAACATACATACAGACATAGACAGACATATACGTACAGACAGACATACATACATATAGACACACATACACATATACATATAGACAGACATACAGCTGTATAGACAGACATATGTGGTTCATGTTCTCAAAATAAGTCCAGTCTATAGTCAGGGTCAGTCGTGTTTTAAAAATATAGAACCACCACATTTCAAAATCAACCTTTCAAATCAACCTTTTGAATAGATCCAAAACTCCAGGGCGTCCCCCATCTTTTCTCTTTGGATCTGTTAAAAAATAAATACCTGTTTATCAAATGACATATACATACCTGTTTATTAAACAACATACATAAAGCAATGTGGTTTGTA
This sequence comes from Garcialebias charrua, assembly GCA_038048925.1. NCBI lineage: Eukaryota > Metazoa > Chordata > Actinopteri > Cyprinodontiformes > Rivulidae > Garcialebias > Garcialebias charrua. The sequence goes on along the minus strand of JBBPBX010064866.1, from coordinate 5,213 downwards.
GGTTTATCTGATTTATCCTACAGTACAACGTGCTTCTTAAATGATCCTTTAAATGGCTATGCTGTTGAATATAAAAATCTAAAAAGTTATTTTTTGTATAACTGATCATCTAATCAATGAATGAGCTGTTTCCTTTTATGAGCCTTCATTAATGTTATTAGTGATATATTCTTTATTATTATTAGTTATTTCTAGGAACACTTTCTCTTCCCTTTTTTTTTTTGTTTTGTTTTCCTGTCTGCTTGGCTTGTTTCTATCGTACAGCACCTTGGTTGGCCCGCGTCCGCCAAAGTGCTCTATAAATAAAGTGGTATGGTATAAATAACAATCTAAGATTTAAAGCATAAAGCTATAAAAATTGTTTTAACAATAACTTCCTTGTGGCAAACCAGACCCACCAAAACGCACTCAGTCAGTTCAAGGACAATTGCTATCCTTCCTTCAGCTCCACAAAACTTTTGCATGAATGTTTGTGGAGACACAATTTTAATCTGTAAAAGAAAATATAAACATTAACTTGTTTCAGGGTTATGAGCTGGGATCATTATCTCTGTACCATCACGAAGTTACTGGAAGTGGAAAAATAAGTCGTCAGACCCACATAATATAAACTACAAATTCTGTGGCCTTGCTCTAGCAGGCCATATCATGAGAATGTGTTACATTAAATAAAATTAAGCAGACTGCAGTTTTGAAACACGATACCAGGATTATTGACAGATCTTCACAGATCCATACGGGGGGCATGACCTTCAGCTGGACAGTTGGCGTGGTTGACTTCAAGACCTGTTCTCTTTGTCTTTCTGGAGAACCTGTTCAGCTCCCTCTTGTCACAGCATCCAGTGAGATCTTTGTTTCTGGGTGAGATCTTTGCTCCTGGGTGAGATCTTTGTTCATCATCGATCCATCACACCCGGACCGCATATTCTGGTCATTTGTGTTTGATGACCGTGTTCTGACAGTTCTTTGTGAAAGTCTTTGTGGTGTCATTTGTTCAGAGAAAAGTCCAGCGCCCTCGTCAGTGCCATTGTTTTAAAACCCCTCGAATGTTTATTTTGAGCAGGGCAGCCTGGGAGTCCAGCCTTGGTGTTCTCGGTGAAGTCAGTGAGCCAGTTCCGGACATGCCCTAAATATTGAATCTGATCCGATCCAATCAATAACCACAGTAGTTTGTGATTCAAAAATTCAGACGCTGCATGTGTTCTTTGACATGACCCTATCATAATATATGTACTACTAACCATGTGTTTCTGTAAAGTGTCGTGAGGTCCTACAGACTTACGGTTTCCGCTCCACAAACACCGTGATGCCGCTTCTAAGAAAAAAATGAGAAAAATAGAAAAACGTAAAAATCCTTAACAAACCAGGCTCAAAGTAATCATGTTATTTCTTATAAGCGTTTACCTTGAACAGAGCCACCTCTGCAAGTCTGGTTTGCACAATGGAATTTAAAATGTTCATTTACATAAAAGTGAATTTTCAACAGAGGCATCCTTTTAATCTGATCTGCATAACCGATCTAAAATCATTAATTTACGTATGAGTAAAATCGTCAATTTAACCTGAAACCTGAAATATTGTAGCCCAATTATATTTCAGAAAATATCATGCATGTCAATTTATTGAAATTATTAAGATAAGTCCTCACTTACCACTTTTCAGTGGTTCACTTATCAAAAGTCAAAGCATGGGCTGGGTGATTTTGCCCTGTGGTCCCAAGTTTTCAATGTTTAAAGTCCAATTTCCACTTATTACAAACTGAGATTCAAATAGAAAAGTATTGATTAAAATTAAAATGTGGAATTAGTCAAGGCGTGTCTGTGAGTACTTCCCGGTTTAATATTCCAAATTATTATTATTATATACACAAACCCAATCTGTCTGAATAAAAACAACCCTTATTACTGCTGTCAAAGCTTTTGCATTACATGGTCAAACAATATGTTATTCTAATTACCTATCAAATTTACCAGACCTCTTTTTGCCTTTAATGGTCATAATTTATGCAAATCAATATCAAAATTAGGTTTTAACAATAAAATGTGTCTTCTACTCCTGGTGAGTTGGCTGGATTCTTGTGCGTATTTAACCTACAGTATTTGCTGAAAAGTTACTTCTAATAAAGCATTTTTATTATTAATCATTTCAGTCACATTATATAACTCTTAAAAGGAAACAGCTCTTATAATCTACTTAACTGTGTAACAGCTTCTATAAATCTATAAAACATCTTTAATGTATGCAAAAATCGTTTTAAAATGATGAATTTAAACTGAGTGTTTCAACTTACAATCTAGTCAAAATTTTATTTGACAAGAATACTTATTTATTCTCTAGAAGTGTTAAAGTTTTATCAATTTAGTTAAACTTTTAAAAGACAGAATTTACTGGCAAGTCTAAAAATAAATTTCTGCTAATTTCGTTTAAGACTTATCCAAAAATGTCTAAACTCAATTTTGATCTGATTATGGTTTTTAATTCAAATTAATTCTGCATTAAATTCAAATATATTCCATGTTTTATCAACATACTATGATTGTCTGTTGTCGTTGTCAATTGTTCTCATCACTCCTTGTTTAAAATTCAGGTTTCTCCTGTAAATGAGTCCCAGACGCTCAATGGGATTTATTTGTATAAATTTATTTTTTAGAGTGGCTATGTTTTTCAAAGTGTTTAGCATAATTTTTGCCGTTTGTATGCAACGTCATAACAAATGTATGTGTATACTGGTTAAGAACGGTCCTAGTTTTACACAATGGGGTGGGTTGCCAGTTGGGCTCGTTTTGGGCTTGTTTTGGGCTGGTCGCTTGCTTCTGTCGCGAGATCTGGCAACACTGTATCAAAGGTCTCATGACAACAAGGCCTCCTGAATTGACAGAGGGATGATGGTAGAGGCGAGTTTGGAGAGTGAGATAATCTGGTTTGTGAGCGGACCACGATGGAGTGTAGTAGTGGAGGTGATGGACAGTGTTTGGCTTCGGGTAAGCGGTGTCTTGAGGTTGCTGATGACGGTGTTGACGGTAGGAAGAAGGTGCTACTGGAGACGTGTAAAGTTGTGTTGCGGTTTGCGGCGGGCCGGGGTTTGCTTGGGGTGAGCCCTGTGGCTTTTTCGAAGGGTCTGAAGCGTGCTGTGGGTGACGTGGAAGTAGCTAAGGTGTTGTGGGATGGCAATCTCCTGCTCGTTTGTAGGCATGCTGAACAGAGGGACAAGGCTTTGGGTTTGGAGACTGTGTGTGGTAAAGCGGTGGTGGATAGGAAGATTGTGGGTGAGGTGAGAGGTTCCAGGGGTGTTATTTCCGGGATTCCTGTTAAGGATGACTTGGAGGTCTTGAGGAAGAACATTAAGGGTGGGGAAGTTGAGTCCTTGAAACGTTTACCGGCTTATCGGGATGGGGTGAAGGTGGATAGTACGTCTGTCTTGTTGTGTTTCCGGGATGGTGTTTTGCCAGAAAGGGTCATGGTTGGTTACTTGTGTTTTCGTGTAAAGGCTTATGTTCCTCCGCCTCTTCGGTGCTTTAAGTGTCAGAGGTTTGGGCACATCGCTGCTGTTTGTCGGAGTAAGCGTCGTTGTAGTAAGTGTGGGGGGGACCATGCTTATGTTGATTGTGGTGTGACTCAGCTGTTGTGTTGTAATTGTGGTGGTAGTCATTCTGCGGCTTATGCAGGTTGTGTGGATCGGAAGGCCGCTGCTGAAATTCAGAGGGTTAAGACTGTTGGGAATCTTTCGTACGCGGAGGCGGTTCGTGTGGACTAGCGCGATGTTTCTTCGCCGTCTATTGTTGGTGTACCGAGTGTCCCTGAACGTGGTCAGGGTACTGTTACGATCGAACGGTTGATTCCGTTCGTTGCTTTTGTTGTTAACTGTTCTGCGCAGGCTTCGACTAAAACTGAAACCATCAAAATCATAGTGCAGGCTGCTTCGAGGTTCTTTGGCGCGACTGAGTTGTCTTGGGAGAGTGTTCGTGATGAATTGAGTCGGGGTGAGGGTGCGTCTGGGTGTGAGGTGTCTCTGCCCGTGTCTTCGCTGTGAACGTGTGTTCCTGGTTGTTTTTGTTTAGTTTGTTTTTGCTCTTTTCTGTTTGTGCACTTTCGGGTGCTTTGTGTGGGTTTTGGGTTGTTGTGGTGTTCTAGGTCGCCTGTGTGTTTTGTGTTGTGTTCTGAGCCGTCTGGTCCGTACTCCATTCCAGAAGGTGGCGGTAATGCACCTAATCGTTGTTTGCCAACCGCCATAAAACACTATCAGAGAGAGAGAGAGAGGGCCTCCTGAATTCTTGCCTCGTCATCATTCAGCCTTTTCGACAGAACTATTTCGATAAAAATTGGTAAGCGAATTCTCAGAAAACACAATTTAGAAACGTTTAGTTTCACAGTACAACGGCATCTGCACTGTTTTCGGACGGACAAAGCTTTTAGCTGGCGGCTCCGTCAGCATTAGCTTAGCTTTCATTTCCGATAAAAAACGTAATTTTTGGATTATGTAAAATCGGATCTTTCTTCGTCAGATTTTCATGATAAAAACGGATCTGTCCGCTTGGTTCAGCGAAACAATTTGGAGTCTTTCTCGCTAAAATTTTATTAAATCGGACCGCTGATGTGGGCGCCAGGCCTACTGTTAAAACGTCCTAATTTAACGTTGTTAAGCCTTTAAAACCTAAAGTATTTGGATTAGAATTTTATAAACTAGATTGATCAAATACTAAAGTCTTTTTGTCGCATTCGGCTACATTCATGATTTAAAAAAAGTATTTAAATATTTATTTTATATTTAACCATAAGTTTTTAGGTCCTGTATATCAGAGATGATTATGTAACCTTTTATAACTGTTCTTAATAGCAGGAAAAATACAATGGGAAATGTTTGCAATCAATCCTCTCTCAGTCACGTTCTAAATGGAATGCTGAAGTAAGAAAGTAATAATTTGTATATGTGTGTTCACAGATCCACCGAGAATTCTCCAAGCAAGACAATCAAATTTCTTGGTTTGTAAAATTATTTAAATAAAAATCTACTTGTCAACATCAACTTTAGTTCTCGTGCCATATTTATGTTTATTTTTATTTTATTTATGTATGTTTCATTAGTACTGCCTCTCTGTTAGCACAGTACTTTTCTTGTAAGTAAATACAGCATAAATTTTCACACAGACGGGGAAGGAGGGGGTGGGGGAGGGAGTGGGAGGAGGGGTTTGTCAGTTTCTGCTCCGAAACCAATG
>JBBPBX010064865.1:6074-20124 GCA_038048925.1 Garcialebias charrua | reverse complement strand
TAAATAAATCAAATAAGTTTATTTCAATAACTAAAAGCCCAACATCCATCCATCCATCATCCATCCATCCATCGGAGCCAAGATGGTGTAGTGGCAGGGCTTCCGACTTGGGACCCGAAGGACGCGGGTTTGCGCCCCGGCCACTACACACCTTGGGGTATGAGTGCACACCTAATTCTCCAGCTCCCCGGGCACTTTTTATGGCTGCTCACTGCACCACCTGGTGGTGGTTGGGTTAAATGCAGAGACGAATTTCGTCTGTGTATGGGAAACATACACAGATGACGGAAAAGGACATTATTATTATTATTATCTTTACACGCTTCTTCCTTTTTTCTGTTGTGGGAGTCACTGTCTCCAGTCCATCACAGGGACACATAGAGCCAAACAACCATTCACACTCTCACTCACACCTAGGGACAATTTAGAGTTACCAATGTCTAACATGCATGTTTTTGGTATGTGGAAGGAAACCAGAGTACCCGGAGAAAACCCACATGCACGGAGAGAACATGCAAACTCCACCCAGAAAGGCCCAAGGCTTGGATTTGAACTGAGAGGAAACAACTCTACCAACTGAGTCATCGTGCCCCCGAAGCCCAACATATAATTGCATATTTTTCTTAAGATATCTGAAATCATTTCAAAAGGTGCAGCATTCTTGAGTCAGGTCATCTGGACGTTTTTCTTTTTTTTGTTGACATTTTGTCCATCCAAAGGACTTCATTAGTCTGAGGAGCCATAACAAACTCAGTCCCACAGGAAGAACGCTCACATAGTGGACCAACCAGTTTGCTGGTAATAAGATGGTTTCTGGGGCCCGCCCTCTCCCCTGTCGACTCCTTTGAGGCAGCCATAGCCAAAGAGTTTCAAAACTTCAAAGTTCACGCTCAATAATACAGGTAGAAAAATCTAAAAAGCCAAGTCTGGTCCTCTGGACATTCAAAAAAACAAAAAAAAAAAAACAACAAAGTAGAAACGTTTCGTCTTTCGTCCGAAAGACTTCCTCAGTCTGAGATGCTGTATTCAGCTCAGTCCGATGCCGGCTACCCACCAAACGCGTTTCAAGCAGCGGAAGCAGCCAGTTTACATGCAAAGTCTATGTGGAGGAGCGGCGAGGAGCGGCGCATTTTGAGCAGTTCAAGCAACGCGGCAGGGCACGGCAGTTCTTTTCCACGCTCGCGGCGCGTCCAGAGCAGCGGCTGCCGGAGTTCAACGAAATTAACTTTGACCTACTTTCGCTGCTCGCCGCGTCGCAGCAACCAATCGAGAGAGACTCTATGTGATGACGCAACGACGACAGGACTTTTTTTTTTGACTTTTTAAACTTAGCCCAACGAGCCTCCATTAAGAAACCAGCCTCTGGTAAGAAACTTGGCATTTTTACAGTTGCCGCTGTCCGCTCGAGCGTACAATCACCCCAAACATAAAAAAACCGTTTTAATCTCAACAAAGACTTTCAGAGCTGCAGTTCGGTTCATAGAAAACCCACTCAAGTAGTAACGAGGCTCACGTACAGCTGATTTTATCTGCCCGGTGTACAAGAAACAAAACAAACCCGACCGGAAAAGGACCAAGACGCTACTCACACTGCGCGTCTTCAGACGCGTTCGATGTGAACAGACATCTGTTGACAAGCAGCCAACACCGCGCGTCGGGAGCGTTTTGACGTGTTTGGTGGGAACCCGGCTTTATAAATAGCACCCTCTCACAGTGGATGAACCAGTTTGCTGATGACAGCCAAAACCAGCTGCTCACATGATCAAGGAAGACCATCAGCCTAACGATGGATCGTTAGCACCCTGATGGTTGTTTGCTATTCACAGAGGGCTGAGTGATACTAGCAATAACAGCATTGTAAGAGGGGGACAGTTGAACCCGGAGGCCTCCACCTCTGTTTAATGATGGACGGTTTCTTTTCACAAAGATGGCCTCCTTTACTCCTCTCTCAAACCATCGTTCCTCTCTATCAAGGATGTGAACATCTTCATCCCTGAAAGAGTGACCTCTGACCTGGAGATGAGTGTAGACCGCAGAGTCCTGACCTGATGATGTTGATCTTCTGTGCTGGGCCATCCTTTTGGCCAGTGGCTGTTTAGTTTCCCCGATATAAGACTGATCACAGCCCTCCTGACACTGAACAGCATACACAATATTACTCTGTTTGTGCCGGGGGACTGGATCTTTGGGATGAACCAGTCTTTGCCGTAATGTATTTTGGGGTTTAAAAGCCACTGGGACGTTGTGTTTAGAAAATAAATGTCTCAATGTCTCTGAAACTCCCGCAACATACAGAATGACCACTGGTCTGGGTTCCCTCCCTTCACCTGATGGCTGGTTGGAGTCCTGTTTGGGTTTCTTCTCTGCTTTCAGGAAGGCCCAGTTAGGATATCCACATTGCTCTAGAGCAGGGGTGCTCATTACGTTGATCGCGGAGGCACTACTGGTAGATCGCAGTGTCACATTAAAAAATTGTCAGCCTATCAAACATCCCGTCACTTGATTGACATACTGGGCAACCAGTCAGATGACAACTGAATCTTGAGCTTTAGGTGACGTCACCGCTCATGCCAAAAACAACGGCGCTAAACGCGGCAAAACTTACAAGCTAATCAGCGAATTACCTCAGATTTTAAAGGAGAAATGTAATCAAATCTGAAAAAATCGATATAACAAGAATTTCATATAGTAAACAACACACATAAACATACTTAGTATGCTTTTTTCAAGTCAGTAGCTTAAAGAAATAGTTTTTTTACATTTTTCCTGCTACATGCCGAAGTGCAGTGATTTCTGTAGTAATTTTCTGGACGCACTTTTATGACACAATTAAGACCTCCTTTGCTATCTTACAATAACACTGAAGCTATAAACCCATCATTACTGTCCTCTTGTCTGTCATTTAAAATGGAAGCAGAAGACTTTTTTGAATCTGAAGGATATCACTTAAGTTTGTCAAAAACAGTTTGGTGATTTAGTGCATTAATGGGCATTTCTATCCTGGAAATACGAATAGCCTTCGCATGCTAACGTTAGCATGCTAGCGCCGTATGCTAACGTTAGCATGCTAGCGCCGTATGCTAACATGGAAGTGGGGGTGTTGAAAATGTCCTGAAACAGTTACCAATGTCTTGTTAAGCTCTGTATTCCACAGAACATAGTAGGATCTAAAATGATTTTTAAAGATGAAGGAGCAAGTTGAAACATGCAGGGTCTCCCTCCTTGCTAGCAGGCTCCATTGGGAGCTGCCTGGCTAACTAACTACGGTGGCCCTACACGGCCAAAATTCTACAGCGGCCGAATGCACAGGAGCGGTAAAAATACAATATAAAATTTTAAAAAAGTTTTAAAATCTATTTTGGGGCTTTTAGAATCGATTCTGAATCGCCAGGACTAAGAATCTTGATTCTTTAAAAAATAGATTTTTTTTGCTGCATCCCTAATTGCTACACACTGAAACCTTTTTGTCCACTACTAGATTTTTTTTTTTATTAACACAAACAGAACTACAAAACACTACATAAACAAAAAATATATACAAACTCTTGTGAATGATAACATAACTACAGTCTATAAGCTAGGGGGCGGTTTACAAAATGATGAAAGTTGAAAAAATACTAGATACACACACTAATATTACTGTATGAGGGACGACCATTGCACTGCCTATGTCATATTCAGGGGACGGAGAGCAAGCAGAGGGAGGGGGGTCAAAAACACCAGATGAGAATTTTTTCACTTTGCAAAGTCTAAATTTGAGTTAGGATGACATTTTTGACTTGTGAAATTTTCTCAACAAGCTTATTTTATGCTTTTCATTAGACTACTATTAGCTTAAAAACACTTTTCATTTCTCCTTTAAGCCCTTGCTAAAACATGAGTGAGAAAGCTGGACCAAGCAAGAAGGCAAAAACGTAACAAGACTTTTTTTTCACAATTTCATTTTCGAAGTGTGTTTGCCTCATCTGCCAGTCTATTCGGCTCCACTTATTTATGTGAGTCAGCCTTTTCCTACATGCAAATCATTAAGTCCAAATACCGTTCCACCATGACCAGATGTCTGCAACCTTTAGGATCAAAAGAGCCATTTCTGCCCCTTTTTTCACTAGATTACACGTGTCCAGAGCTGCAAAACTCACTGCAGTTGTAATTATCAACTGGTGGCCCATGGCCCACTTTAAGTTTGTTAGAGGGAGGTTTTCTGGCCAGTAGGTATTGTTATAAAACTAAAAACATCTAATGATTGTTAACATTTATTGATATTTTTCCATTTTGAGACAAAAGAAAAGAATGGATTCCATCCATCCATCCATCCATACTTGCTTTTTACTTTCTGGGTTGTGGGGGATCACTGGTGCTCATATCCAGGTTGCAAGTCTATCACAGAAGGCTGGATTCTTGTAAAAAAAAAAATATATATATTTTTTTGTGAATATCCGTGAAATCCGATTACACGCGAATGCATCTGTGACGTAAAATCGTGCAGAGCTCTGGGCTCGTCAGTGCGCGTGTGTGAGTTGCTCGACCTGAAGGTAAGTCTCATACGGCTGTAGACCCAAATTAGATCCTGTTGTTTCTTGTTCCATCACCCAAACTATTTTCTGCTTCCCAAACTGAAGACAAATAGCTCAAATCTTAACTTAGATTTCTAAATTTGTCGGGTTATAAATTGTCCACTATTAAAGAGACGTAACGTAGCCCTCTGCCCGATTTTACGTCACAGATGTTGCATTCGCGTGTAATGGGATTTCCCGTGAATAAACACGGCGCAAAGTTTAAAATCCCTTTTAAAGCAAAATTAAATTGATTTATCATTTTGTTTGCAAAAACAAACCTATTTACGGTAAATGATAAAATATATATATTTTGAACAATTTTATGTATAGTAAAAAAAATCATGTCAGTGACACTTTAATACATTTGAAGATAGTTACAGTATATGTTTTGCATTTTTGTAGTGGGTAGATCATTTTGACTTGGTTGTTTTATAAGTATCTCGCATGCTGAAAAAGTGTGAGCACCCTTGCTCTAGTCTAGAGCCTGTCTTGTGTGTGATTTCTCCTTCTGTCTGGCTCCTGAGTGAGTGGGGACGCTGTCTGCTCTGTGATACAGAGTCCTGATAACTCCTAACTTATGCTCCAAAGGGTGATGGGAGTCAAACTGCAAATACTGGTCTGTGTGGGTGGGTTTGCGGTACACCTCTTTCAAATTTCCTCTATCAGAAACTTAGACCTCACAGTCCAAAAAAGCCAACCTGCCATTTTTTTACATCTTCTCATGTGAACTTGATATATTTACCCACAGAGTTGATGTGATCAGTAAAATGTTGGACTTCCTGAGATTTACCGGTAATTTTAACCCAGGTGTCGTCAACATACTTGAACCAATGACTTGGTGGTCTCCCTGAAAAGGACGTCAAGGCTCTCTTTTCTACCTCCTCCAAGTACAGGTTGGCAACAATAGGAGAAACTGGAGACCCCATAGCACACCCATGTTTCTGCCTATAATATTGCTCCCCATATGTGAAGTAGTCCAGAGGAACTAACTGAACTTTGTTGGATTTTTTACCTGGATTATTGCGCATGAACTTTGATGTTTAAACTAAGAACATCCCATGATGAGAAATAATGGTGGTGTAGCCGTTTTGGTAAAACCTCAAAAGAACGCGAACTCGTGCGATGTGAAATGCCACGTTCAGAGTTTGTGTTGTCAATGACTCAACCGGCTAATGTTTTAGAATTAGCAGCATTAGCGTGTACATAATTTCATTCCATCACATGCACCGCACATGATGCGAATGACGATACAGAAACCTTGACCATGACTTTCAGCTACTACCACACCAAATTTTAATTCAATGTTTGTTAAAGTAGCTGAGCTGTGGACATTTTTGCTGCTTTGTTGTGGCGTGGTGGCCATCTTAAGTGGGGTCGACTCTAAAACTAAATCAGTTGCTGATGTGCATCAGTTTACATTGTGAGAGAGTTTGCACTGGGTCATGATATAGTTTAACAAACAAAAACAAGTAAAATCAAGATTGGCTTTAAACAATAATTAGGGTTTTCCTTCTTTTTAAATATTTACAAGGTGTCCTGATTGATTCTATAAAGAAGAGCAGAAGTAACAGAACACCCACAGGAACTGGACAAGCAATACATGTATTATCAGCCCCCCCACATTTAATGTTATTTTACACTCTGATCTGCAGACAAAGCCTTTTCAGTACCATTACTTTTATTGAGTTGCACTTTGGTGCAGTAAAATACATTTCTGGCAGAAGGAAAATGTCTGCAGTGTGGAGCTTTGATCTCTGTGCCGGCTGAAGCTGAAACGTCTGGCACTTTTGAAAGTAGGAGAGCTGCTACATGTGAAGTACTTTTGCTTTAAAATAAAAACAGAATCAATCGTCCTTTTATCTATGAGAATAACTAAGTCCTGTTGGTGAAAAAAAACATGAAAAAGAACTCAATGTATTGTCGTAGGAGCTAAACAGTCAACGTGTCACACTGAAATGCAACGCAAAAAAAAAAAACCCTGTCATGAGTGGTTGTAAAATTATATCTGCACTAAATATAAAAAAAAAAATCAGGGCTTTAATGAATGTTTCTGTCCATGATTATTTATCTGCATTTCTAAATGAAATGAGCTAAAACCAACAATATTTAAACATAAAGTGTGTATTTGAAGCGTTTCATATGGAGTTAAAAGAGAGAAGTGGCTCCCTGCCGACACCCAGATGTTATTGTTCCAATGAGTGGGTGACACGTGTTTACACACAAAAACTACATTTTTGTAATAAAAAACAAACAAGCATACAGATGTTTGTGAGAAAAGCCCCAATAAAGGGGGACGCAAACGAGTTCAAACATTCCCTGATGCATGCTCAATAATCCAGGTAGAAAAATCTAAAAAAGCTAAGTCTGGTCCTCTGGACATTCAAAAAACAAAAAAACAAAACAAAGCAAAAAATTGTAGAAACGTTTCGTCTTTCGTCCGAAAGACTTCCTCAGTCTGAGGTGCTGGGTTCAGCTCAGTCTTATAAATAGCACCCTCTCACAGTGTTACACAACCAGTTGGCTGATGACAGCCTGAAACCAGCTGCTCACATGATCAAGGAGGACCATCAGCCTAACAATGGATCGTTAGCACCCTGATGGTTGTTTGCTATTCACAGAGGGCTGAGTGATACCAGCAATCACAGCATTGTAGGAGGGGGACAGTTGAACTCGGAGGCCTCCACCCCTGTTTAATGATGGGCGGTTTCTTTTCACAAAGATGGCCTCCTTTACTCCTCTCTCAAACCATCGTTCCTCTCTATCAAGGATGTGAACATCTTCATCCCTGAAAGAGTGACCGCTGGCCTGGAGATGAGTGTAGACTGCAGAGTCCTGACCTGATGATGTTGATCTTCTGTGCTGGGCCATCCTTTTGGCCAGTGGCTGTTTAGTTTCCCCGATATAAGACTGATCACAGCCCTCCTGACACTGAACAGCATACACAATGTTACTCTGTTTTTGCCGGGGGACTGGATCTTTGGGATGAACCAGTTTTTGCCGTAATGTATTTTGAGGTTTAAAAGCCACTGGGACGTTGTGTTTAGAAAATAACCCAGGGCTTTAATGAATGTTTCTGTCCATGATTTCCATGAGTTCAAACATTCTTATAGATACTTCAGCTCTTTTATAGAGAAATGTCATCATCGGTCAGTCGGCGTTGAGTGTTTGGATGCTGCAAACACAACTGACAAAAGTCATTTTCACTGTTTCAGGTGGATAATAATGAATGGATAAATAAAAACTATTGGTCATCAGATACAAGATTTTTTTTGTGTGTGTCAATGAACACACCGTAACTAAAAATCCATCTTGCACCGTCAATAGTTCATCTTTGGTATTAGATGTTTTTTATTTCCTCAGTGAGATCAAGAATGAAACATAGCCATCTATAAAAATCAGTAAGGTGTTTTAAAATAAACTTAGTTGAAGCACAAGTCTGCTCAGTAAAATTAGGTTTTGGTTTATTTGTCATATGCAGATCAACACGAGGTCAACAATGCAATGAAATGCTCAGGACGAGAAGAACCGCCTTGACTCGTAAAAAACAACAAAAAGAACAAGAAATACCAAAGCTTGTAGCAAAAATACAAAAACAAGGCATCAAAAGTGAAAAAGAAATACATCTAGGCTTACAGATATCAATTTAAACAATATAAAAGCCTCAGAAAAACTACAAACTATACAAATAAATTAATGTTCACATTTTATTTGTATTTAGCCTTCAAAAAAAGTGAAATCACCATAAAATTCTCAACTTTGTCAATATTAATGGTTTTAACTTCAAACAACAACTTTAAAATTGACAGCATTGAAATTCATAGTTAATGAAATAACATTTTTGGGTGTCGTTCTTGATGAGAAGCTGACGTGGAGATACTGTATCATGTAAATTACTTAAGAATAAAAATAACAAAATCAACTGCATTACTGTGTAAAATAAAAGAGTTTTTGAATGACAATATTGTATAATGTAATGATTGTTCCATATTTAATCTATTGTACTGAAGTTTGGGAAAAAGCATGCAAATAATTACAAACCCTATTTTTATTTTACAAAAAAGAGCTATAAGAATTATGCTGGTGAAGATTCTCAGTCGTCCAGGACATGATAAATCAAAAAGGCGTTCAATTCAAGATCAACTGGACTTTATTTGTAACAGAAGACGTTTCGCTTCTCATCCGAAAAGCTTTATCAATTCAATGAACCAGACTGTGTGTGCGTGTGGATTTATAACAGGAGTCACGCACCATCATATGTAAATTGCAAGCTGAGGTAACACATACATGTAAATTGACAGATCAACAGTTCAACCGAGTCCGAATTCGGGTCCAGTTAACCAATACAAAACAGACCAGAGACACAACAGAACCGGAATCAAACGCAACGTTTTCTCTTTTCTGTTTCAATGCCTTGTTTACTCCAGATTCCAATCAGAGCGGATTTCTTCTTCGTGGGTTTTATTAGCAGCCGTTGTTTTACCGCCACCTGCAGGAAAAATTTGGACCAAAGTAGGTCCAAAGTTGGACCAAAGTTTCTACTTTGGTCCAAATTTCCTTGTTCTTTTTGTTCACATTCTTATAATTGTAACTGTATCTGTAGTAAAATAAAATAAAAACTTTGGTCCAAATTTTTCCTGTACACACACACACATCGTGTTGTATATATACAACACGATGTGTGTGTGTGTACAGGAAAAATTTGGACCAAAGTTTTTTTTTTATATCGTGATAAATATCGTTATTGTGATATAAAAAAGTCCATATCGTGATATATGATTTTTTCCATATCGCCCAGCCCTACCTTTAATATTAAGTTTTTGTACTAATATTTATCAGTGGCTTGGGTTTTAGACCCTTGAGAAAGCTTGGATGCCTGCAACAACATTTAGACAAGTCTGAGACACCAGTGACAACTCTATTTTGAGCCTGAACCAGTACAAAGATCCAGCTCTTCTGTGACTCACGTAACAACAGAGAAACCTCTTGAATGTTCTGAGACATTCTCTCTCATGAATCCTGCTCACAACTACTTGGAGCCAAGTGGAAATTTGGCTTAATTTTATTTTATTTTTTCCATCCATCCATCCATCCATTTTCTTCCGCTTATCCGGGGTCGGGTCGCGGGGGTAGCAGCCTAAGTAGGGAGGCCCAGACTTCCCTCTCTCCAGCCACTTGGAGCAGCTCCTCTGGGGGAATCCCAAGGCGTTCCCAGGCCAGCCGAGAAACATAGTCCCTCCAGCGTATCCTGGGTCTTCCTCTGGGTCTCCTCCCGGTGGGACATGCCCGGAACACCTCACCAGGGAGGCGTCCAGGAGGCATCCTAACCAGATGCCCGAGCCACCTCAACTGGATCCTCTCGATTTTATTTTTTTCAAATTGAATTTTATTTATAAAAATGACTCACCACGTGAGGCGGCACAACAGTGTTTAGAGCTGTGCTACTTAAGCTTTTGCTTGGAGGATCACATCTGACAGAGTTCCCTTGAAGTACTCTGGTAAACCACTTCAAGAGTCTTAACCTGCATTAGGAAGGAGTCATGATCTCCAGTGAGGACATGGACTCCATGGTGGACCTCAGAGGACCTGAAGCAGGCGGTGGTAGCAGGTCATTTTAAAAACTGTATTATTTTTTATCTAAAGGTTCAGAGTTCAGGTTTTTGCAGCAGAAAGGACAGACAAAACAAATGAACGCGAGTCTAACTTGGGTAGCCAGCGACACTGGTCTGTCCTTCCCAACAAGTCTCGCTATGGCATTGGCAGCGTTATCTGTCCCCGTCTATTAATAAAATATTATTCGGTAACTCAAATTGTCACCAGATCTAAGTGCTGAGCGTGAACAGTTGTCTGTTTTGTGTGTCTCCATGTTCGCGAGCTGTCCGAGGTGTCCCCGCCTCTCACCGATAGACCACTGGAAGTAGGCACCAACTCCCCCGCAGCTTTGTATGGAAAAGTGGGTAAAAAAAATTGGATGGATGGAAATACTTCTGTTCTGTAACCTGGAGCTACTTTTTGGTAAATAGGGGTTACCACAGCAAGTCATCCTCCTTCATCTCACTCTGTCCTCTGTATCCTCTGTCCTCACTCCTCCTACCAACTACTAGATCTCTTTGTCTTTTTCCTGGCAGCTGCATTTCTAACATCCTTCTACCAATATACCCACTGTCCCTCCTCTGGTCATGTCCAAACTACTGTCCCTCCTCTGGTCATGTCCAGACCATCTCAGTCTGGCCCCTCTAACTTGATCTCCTAGTTGTTTTACTTATTGGAAAATGTCCAATGAGAAAATGAGGAAAAAAATAAAATTTTTGTTTCAACTGAAAATACTTATGAACTTAGAAAACATATGTATGGCTTTAACTGTAAATATTTTAAATATCACCTTCTTATGAGAAACAATTGATGGCAATTAAATGCAGTTGTTGGATTTACATACCTTCTTCCCCACCGGCTTATCCACCATGGCTCCATCTCGGTCGCTCCCAGGTTTGGCCATGGTGCGGCACCTGACTAGCTTAGACGCCTACTGCACAGCCGGCTCATCATGCACCTGAGAGGAGAAGACAACAGCAGTGAGAAGAATCTCAACTTCTCCAAAGAACTGTCTGAACAGATGACCGAGATGAGTAAATCTCAGCAGACAGGCAGACCCAAGAAACAGCTTTGAAAGGCATCAAAGTTAACAACAGAGGAGTGAAGCTTGTGTGAGTAGATCAGTAAGCAGGGAGTTTTAATGAACTTTCCACTACCCTTCTGTAGAATGACCTGAAAGAAAGCTCAGGAAACGACTACACGAGGCAGCGTGAATCACAGCTTTAGGGACTCTTCTATCCCTGGCAGGAAAGCATCCCCCTGCACGTCGTCTCTACGACACACTCATCGGTGAAACCTAGCTGCTCTCTGATGTGGTTCATGACAGAAAGCCAGCAGAAGAGGCAGTGAGGTGCACTGTGGGCGCCGCCACAACCGGGAGAAAATGTAACAACCATCTGAACATCATCGCACGAGGATGATCCTTTTTAGTCATGAGATTATATTCTCGAGTACTTTGAATGAACTTTACCTGCTTCCTTTTTACGCTCACGCTTTGCTTGAGCAGAAATATTTTATTCTAAATTAAGAAAACCAAGAGCTGGTGTTTAAGCAGAACCCTCGATGACTGGGAGAGCCCCATTACTCAACGTGAATTCAAATGACAACGTTTTAGATTTTGTGTGACATTTACTCTAAGAACAACTGTGACTGCGTTGTTGTTGTTGTGTACAGCGCATTCACTTTTTTTTTTTTTTACTTTACAGCCTGTAAAGTAAAAAGCTTATTTTATTACCTGTAAATTACAGGTACCGTAAAAACCGATGTATTATACGCTTTATTTTTGCTCATTTGAATGTCCAGCGTATTAAACATCGAAGAGTATTATTTATGGATTTTTTCCCATATTTTTAGACCCATTTTTCGCTCTGATTCTTCGTTTTTCATTTTTGGCAAAAATGGTGCAGTACCAGTTTCGGCCGCTATACGGGCGCTGTAGGCAGCAGCCAGCAGAGGACTCATGGTGTGGTCACACCAAACAGCGTTTTTACCTCCAAGCTTCCAGCCTCCATGTAAAGTCAATGGTGGACGCACCTAGGCACCTCCTGGCGTCTGGCGTCAGGTCGCGTGCGTGTTGCGCGTTCTGAGGAGCGTTTTTCCGTGCACGTGAACCGGCGTCGGCTTCCAAGTTCCGCTTCAGCTGAGCTGAAGTTTTCGCGGTTCAAACTTTCAAACGCCGCTCAACTCCACCTGATTGGTTGGTGTGTCAACCAATCAGGGAGAGTCGGGGGGCAGAAGAGAGGGGGCAGTGGGAGAGTCCCTATGTGACGCGGAAACGAGGGTGCGCGCGCACCATGTGACGTATTGTTTGTCGGAAAAAAAAAGAAAAGACTCGCGAGCTCGTGGACTATGGAAGAGAAACTCATTGTAGCTGTGTGTTCGCGACAATTCCTTCACGACCAGTCAAGTCTGCTCGACAGAGACGGAAATAAAAGGCTCCTCGCCTGGCGGAGTGCAGTGACTCTGTGCGCAGGACTCTGTATACCGGTAAGCTCCTCCCACACCCCGTCGCCACAGCAACGAAGCCGCCGCAACACTACAGTTTGGACAACACTGGGCAGCGCGTCCACTTCCGTGCGTGAGGAGCGTTTTCGGAGGTCAAAACGTTTTTGGTGTGCTCACACCATCAGAGAGCGAAGAGGAAGAGGGGCCACTTCCAGAAGTTTCTACTTGCATGTGTCCGAAAAAAGCCTCCTTTGGTCGGACTGATGACTCTGTCGCTGCCCGCTCCCTGCTGTGGATGTACCGGTAGCTGTTTTTGTTTGCAAGATACCACTCATAAACCACACCGCGGATTTTTAAATCCAGCTGATTTCACATTTGGTTCAGCTCAGGAGCCCGTCTGCTATAGTGAGGTAAGAAATATATTTTTTAAGCGTTTATTTAGCTAAATTTAAAGAAAGAAAGCGTCCGGTTTGACCCGCCTGGCGCCTGCATAAAAATCGGCGAACTTTTTTTTTTTAATCCAGCTGATTTGAACATTTCGTTAAACTCAGGAGTACGTCTACTATTAAGTCAGCTAAGAAATATATTTTTTCTCGCAAAAAAATAATTGTTTTTACCGTGTTTCCTTGTGAAGTTCTTCGTACTGGCTTGCTTCTGTCGCCGCCATCTTGATCAGGACAAAGCTGACGCGTCGCGTGGCGATGACGCGTATTAAACACCGAGGCGTATTGTGTACAATTTTTTCTTGTTTATTGTTAATAATTTGACAAAGCGTATTAAACACCGGAGCGTATTTTCCTCCGGTGTTTACGGTAATAAAATAAGCTTTCTACATACAGGTATTCATAAAAATAGTTACCGTACTCCTCCCACTTCTTAGATTTTTTTCAACCAACTTATGACTTAAAACGTTTAAAGTTGATAGAAGAAAACCAGTTGATGGGGGTGGGGGGGAAATCAACAGGTTTTCTTTAAAACAATGTTTTAATAAATAAAGAAAAATAATCTAAAAAGTCTGCTAAAAATATCCTATGGTGGTATTTTTTAAATTGTGACTGAAAATTATAGCAAAACTTTTGCTCTACACACAACAAATTAGTCCAGAGTAGACCACTTTATATTTTTTTAGGTTAACTGGATAAATTCAACAGTAATTTAAAACAAATCAAAGCTTCATTTTACTGGATGGTGAAAGCCAACACTATCTCATAATTAGGGATGCACGATATTATCGGCATGGTATCAGCCGATATTAGCGTTAAAGTTAAATATTGGACATCGGTTATTCCATCAAAATAACTCACCGATATAAGACACTGTTTTTGTATGACAACCCAGTGACAAGGATGCCTGCACAGCCTACCTGATCTGATGACGGCAGAGAGGAAGAGGTCAAAATACCGGCGGTGTGAAAGTTTTTTCGTTGCGAATATTGGATTCCGAAGATTTATGGACTTTAC
>JBBPBX010064864.1:0-20124 GCA_038048925.1 Garcialebias charrua | reverse complement strand
GCAGAGGCATCTGTGATATAGCTTATGGGTGCATCTGACATCTCCCTCAGTAGACTATATGCTCCTGTACCTAACTCTTTCCTATGAAAAAATAATTTGGAGGTGAGTATTGTCTGATGTCACAGTGCACAGGAATACACTGAACAGTGTGACTAACAATGTTGCTGTAGTATAGGTGAAGAAAAAAAACATACTTATTGTGGATAAAACTGGACATGATGGGTTTCCGCTTGCGGTTCACTTTGGCCTTGGCTACCACCACACTGCTTACAGGTTGTCCATGAATTTTCTTCCCCCTGGCTTTGTGCCACTGCTGGGGCTGGCTTGTGCATGAGATGTCAGCATTTCTTGCACGGCACAGGTCCACGGTGTGCATAAGGCCCACAATATGTGAGCAAAAACCTGGTAACCTGTTTTAAGAAAACAGTAGCATAAGCTCTATTTAATGCTTTTGACAATAATGTAACTAGCTACACCTGCAATCGAAATTATTCAACACCCCAATCATTTTGGTCTAGTGGCAGGGTTTTTGACTACGGACCCGAAGGTCGCGGGTTCGCGCCCCGGCCACTACCCAGCTTGGGGTGTCTATGAGTGCACACCTATTTCTCCAGCTCCCCGGGCGCTTTCGGGCTGCTCACTGCACCACCTGGTAGGTGGTTGGGTTAAATGCAGAGACGAATTTCGTCTGTGTATGGGAAACATACGCAGATGACAGGAATAGACATTATTATTATTATTATTATTTTAATGTTTTATCATTTAAAGTTTTTCATTCAATTTTTTCCAAACAGCACAGGGAAAATGGACTAAAATCCGAGACTAGAGGTGTGGAAAGTTTGTCAGCACTTAACAACTCATTTATTGGCAGTTATAAAAGCTAAAGGATGCACCACAAAATACTATGTTTAGGGGTTGATTAATACTGCACACTCAAATGTCTTAAAATACTTCTTTATTTTTATTTAAACTTCAAACTTAGGTAAACTTTTGTTGTCACAATGATTCAAATATGTATCAGTAAAAGCTAGTTCAATGAAGTGTTTTTGTCATCCACACTACTAATGTCTGTTGAGATTGTGGGGGTTGAACATGTTTGATTACAACTACTTACAATAAATGCACGAGTGCTATAATATAATAATAAATAATATATATATTAAATAATATATATAATATATAATAAAAACATATAATCTAAGGTAGATCCATGAACAGAGTAACAAGCTAGCCTCTGCTCTGAATACAGTTACTAGCTTAACTTACCGAGCTAACTTACCGGTATTACTTAATAAATTTGACTTTTACAGTACTTAACTAACAAAAAATAGAACTTGAAAAAGAAAACTTACCCTGCAGTGCAGGAGCAGGACTGGTCCACAAGCGTATTCTGGTTGCATTTGAGGTAAAGGTCATGGGGTTTCTCAGATTTTGCTTGAGACCGGTATGCTTTAGCCTCAAGGATCGTTGTGTCTCCTTCGTAACGTACTGTAATATTTTGAATATATCCCTCCACTGCATATTGTAACCCCTTTTGCCTTGATCTGGAGGATATTGCGCTGGTATTGCTCCAAAATGAGTCACTAACACGCACTGGTATACAAGCTATCCCCGTCATGACGCGCTAACACTCACCGGCTACAGAAAGCTTGACGGGCGTAGCAACAGTAACTAAGGGGGCGGGGCTTCTGCGAAAGGTCAATAACGTGATATTATCACGTAATAACGTGATACGTATCACGTTATTACTACATAAGCCCCCCCCCAAAAAATTCCCCAGGTGTCAGCACTACGCTTCCGTATAGAGGACCCTGAGCCTGCATCAGGGTACAGTAGCCGTGTTTCCATCAAGGTTTCTAGGTGCGCATTTTGAAGTATCGCAGCAGAAAAGCTTAATGGAAACGGCAAAATCCGTATTTACTTTCTCAAGTTCGCCAAAAAGTTTATACGCTCGCTTGAGGTGGTTTTTGGGATGTTCGCAAATGAGCAGATGCGCACAGCGACAGATGGAAACAGATTTGCCGACTCGTGCTGCCGAAGCGAACATTCACGTCACGTGACTGATCAGCTGTTTCCGCTCCGGACAACATGTAACATCGCTAAAACTAGTTGGCATGACAGAATAAATACAACTCGACCGATAGCAACACGTACCTGAAATATTCTCTCCATTTTGACGAGATGTGTGGCCGGGTTCTGTTTTCAACCGCTACTTCCTGTTTACTGTAGACATGCGCAGTGCTGACGTCTGACGTAATGACGCTGACGTCTGACGTAATGACGCTGTGCGTGGCTTGGTAGATGCGCTTCAAGCCAGCAGATGGAAACACTTCTGCTTCGCATTAATTTGTATTTACATATTTGCGAGATTTCAAAAATTAGCTCAAAAATCGAAATGAAAATGGATGGAAACACAGCTACTGAAAGGTTCAAGATGAGAAGAAATGTTCAGAAATGTCACCCAGACTTAGAAAAACAAAAAAATAACATGAGCACTAATGAGTCATGAGGCAGTAGTCACAAAAATATGATCAAACCCCTTCATTTGTACAAGCAAGTGGCAGAATATCACTTTCTGCCACTTCCTCTGTGAATGAGTGCCTTTGGGTTGAAGCAGGAGCTCTCAGCAGTCAGGCAGCCAGGAGGGATGGGGGATGGGACAACAGATTGCACTCTCCTACACACATTTCTGTACAGACACACACACCCACACCCACACCCACACACACACACACGGATCAAACCTCAATGTTTTAGCAAAGAGCTCTCAGTACAAACACAACTGTGGGTTTCTTGAGCTGAAGAGTAGGCCAATTTAAAAGTAAAAAACTATTTTAATTTGAAATATAGTCCCTGACATGATAAGTGTGACAACATTAAGGCTGTAATCTATTTGCAAACTACATTCAGCTCTAACACCATCTGAATACCTTCAAAGAAAAGGCTACTACTTATTCAGATTCAGTTTATTATCGCTATTGTCAATGAACAGGATTCACAGACTAGGAATTTGCTTCGGCATAACGGTGCATAAAATATAAAAACATAAGATACAAAAAACATAAACCATAAAACATCAATACAATCAATACAATATTCAGTGAACAAAAACTACTAAGAAACAGCGCAATTAGAGTGGTGCAATCAAAATACAGTGATACAGTGATTCCCAATCAAAATACAAAGAACAAATACAAAATACAGCGACCAAGGCAAGTTATGAGGTAGCATGGTTATGAGTGTTCAAGAGTCTGACAGCAGAGGGGAAGAAACTGTTTTTATGGCGGGAGGTTCTGGTCCCAATTGACCGAAGCCTCCTGCCTGAGGGGAGTGGTTCGAACAGACCGTATGCAGGGTGAGAAGGGTCAGCTGTGATCCGACCTGCTCGCCTCACAGTCCTGGAGACGTACAGGTCATGGAGAGATGGGAGACTACAGCCGATTACCTTCTCAGCAGAGCGCACAATAACTTATGAAGGAGTCAATATGTAACTTACTTAATTAACCCCCGATTTGTCTTTGTTCCTGTCAAACAAGTGTGTCTGTTTGAACCCTACAACTAAAACTAATCAAAGATTAGAAGAGGAGAATGGATCCCTCCAGTGGTGATGCTTTTCCATTTGAAAATGCAACTCAACTCTTTTTCTTAGCATTCCATTGCAGCCAGTATCTCGCCTAAATGTGAACAGGATCAGTTGTTTATCTCATGACTGTGTAAAGCTGTATGACACAAGGACCAGGGAACGGCGTTTTGTGAATACCGGTACTTTTTTTTTTAAAGGAGCCTCAAACTAGTAATTTGTTTACATCCGCTCCAGCATGAAAAACACTCCAAACCCCATCCACCCTTGCATTTTTGTATGGTCAGCTGAAATTCAACCTTTCCTACCATTAATCTAACTCCAAATATGACAAACCTAACAATAACCTCAACTACATACCGTACTTGTGTTGCATATGCCAGTGGCTCAAACTACAGTAAAATCTTCATTTACTGGGTAACATCAATGAGCAGATAAAGCTGATGAACAAAACAGACAAACAAAGCAGAGAACTCCCCAATTATCATCACACCTATAGACACTTGCATAATAAACTGGGGGAGCAAAATTGTGCACGTGAGTGTGCAAAGCCAAGAAATGACACAACTTACTGTAGCAGTATGGAAATATACTTTACTAGAGAAATGTCACTTCCTGGTAAACGAGGTAGGCGGAGTATAAAAGGAGGTGGTAATGCTCATTCTGGCACCTGTTTTCCTCCTGCTCCCACTACATGGCTTGCAACCTCTGGGGTTTGGTTGAGGCTGAGCAGCTGATCGTGTTGTGCAAGCTGTTATGGCCTTTGTGGGGTGAACACCAAGTTTGCTGCTTCCTCCTCCTGTGTGCGCATATCTGCATGTGTGTGTCGGCAGGTCCTATGCTGAAGTTGGGAACACTGCTGCTTTGTCTCTACGAAACATCACTGCTGTTTTGTCTCCACTGAAATTACTAGTGATGTTCCAATCGATCGGCGATCGATCATTATCGGCCGATTTTCGTGAAAAAGTATGTGATCGGCGTTTCCGATAAATGCCTTCCATTGCCGATCACAAAAACTGCAGCATTCAGTGTAGTGTCCCCCTCCCCCTTTCACCCCGCTCCTGGCCTCCCGCGCAGTGGGCATAAATTGCGCATGCGCGTAGAGGGAGCAGATCATAAACAAACATGTCTGCCGTCTGGAAGTTTTTCACCGTCTGTGAAAGTGATGCCAAGTTTGCAAACTGCAAGACGTGCAACAAAAAAGTACCTCGTGGAGGAAGTACGGCAAAGTCCTTCAACACAACAAACCTAATACGGCATTTAAAGAACAAGCACTTGGCAGAGTATGGTGAGTTTTCAAGACTCGCAGCAGAGAATGAAAAGACACGCGGAGCAGCAACAGTCAGACGACAGTTAACGCAGCCCACACTTGCCAACACTCGCCCGTACGAGCGTGACAGTGTGTGAGAAAGCTAAACAAATAACCCGAAAAATTATAGAATTCATCGGGCTAGATGACCAGCCGTTCTCAGTGGTGGAAGACACCGGGTTCCGCCGACTGCTCTCTCACTTGGAGCCCTGCTATGTGCTACCGGGACGTAGGGCTGAACGATTTTGGAAAATAATCTAATTGCAATTTTTTTCTATAAATTACAACTGCGATTTAAAATGCGATTATTTTTTAATATTGTCTCAAGTATTTTTCAACAAACAGTAGCAATAAATCAGTCTGTTTTATAATAAACAATGTCAGATTTATTTAAAGCAGAGATTACAATAAAGCAAACAAATCTATGCCTTTTCTTTTCACCATTTTTATTTTTTCTTGTTTCATAAACATAATAGTAAACATGTTAAGTGAACTTCCTAACTACTGTCTGAACTTCACATGACAGTTAATAAATAAATATAAAAATTAGATATAAAAAAAATTACTGTTCAAACAGTTTGGTCAGTGATCCCTGTCGGCTGATACTTTGCTTACTTGAAGTTGAAGCACTGGTTGTTGTCATTCTAGCTATGCAACCATCGTAAATGTCCTTGTGGTGTTTTTTTTTTAAAGTGTTGATAAAGATTTGTGTCATGTGACCAGTCAAATTGCAGCCTTCGCGATTAGAAAATCTCATTTTATCATATTGCGATATTATTGCAAATGCAATTAATTGTTCAGCCCTACCGGGACGTAAATATTTCACAGACGTAGCCCTGCCAGAGCTCCACCAGACTGTTTACTCTCACGTCGAAAGTCTCCTTAAAGTAGGTGTCTCGTCCTCTTTGAGTTTCACAAGTGATATATGGAGCGCGGATGTCAGTCCTGTGTCGATGTTAAGTTTAAAGGACAACACCCACCGTGACAGTAACAATTCACCATATTGGAGAATTACTGTAGTATTTTATGAATTTTATTTTCATTTTTGCATTTGGGCCAGGCGAGGGTTAAAAAAAAAAAAAAAAAAAAACATTCCCGAATGAATCCGGAAACCTGGCCGAAGAGTCCCGAAGGGTCATGTGACTTTTGTGACATCTCCACCCAGAAAGCAGAAAGGTAGGAGTGCGTTTCCATGGAGGTTTATGAGAGAGAGTGGGAGAAAACTGCATATTTCCTGCATATTTCCTGGTGCATTTGTGTGTATATGGACCAGCGCTCTGATTTTATTTATTATTTATTTTATAACACCGCTGCGGACCTTTTGCTGCTCTCATTCATTCTGCCCCTGAGGAGCGAGCCGCGCGCCTCTGGCTCCTCGTTCCGCTGGTCACCTTTGAAGTTCCTCGTGCCGGTGTAATTTGCTCCCTCGAGTGTATGCATTTGCTCTCCTCAGCCTTGTTGCAAGGAGCAGGGTCGGGAAGCACGCGGGGAGCTCGCACGCAGAGCTCAGCTGCGCGGCTGGCTCTGGCTGCCTTTCTGGTCACGGGGGGAGAGAATAAAAAGTCGATGCGGAAATGAATGAATTTGTCTCGATCAAACGAATTAAACTAGTATGTCTAAGTGGATGCTCGCTCAGAATATGATGACATGAGTGAGCGACAGCAGGATTAATCAACACAGGCAGCTTTAGGGAATATTTAAAAATGCTTCCTTTTTCTTTTCCTCGCTCGCCTGTAACTCCAAGGCGTCACTTTGGTGACGTGAATGCCCTTGTGAATGCCCATATATGGAGAGGAGCAGATTTTCCCGGAGCTGCATGCTAAAATCTGCTATAAATCATGAAATACCACATTTAGCGTTATTTCTCCACAATATAAGTAATCGCTCCTGTATTTTTTTTAAATAAACTAATAAATATTAATGGCGATGCAATTTGAAAACATGGTGGGTGTTGGACTTTAACTGCTCACTGGATTGATCCAGATTTTCAACTTCAGAAAGCTGTTCTTCATGCCCAGGAGTTTTCTGGCTCCCATACTGCCGTAGCTTTAGCCGCCACATTTGAGAAAATGTTTCTAACATGGAATATTCCAAAAGAGAAGATACAGGTGATCCTAAGAGATAATGCCAGAAACATGGTGAAAGCTATGACAGACGCTGGATTACCAAGTTTGGGGTGTATGGCACACACCCTGCAGCTGGCCATTCATGATGCAGTGCTGTTACAGCGCAGTATAAGTGACATTATTGCTAAAGGGAGACGCATTGTGGGGCACTTCAGACACTCTCCATTAGCATATGCAAGACTTCAGAGTGTACAGAAACAACTTGGCCAGCCCACCAAAAGACTGCAACAAGATGTCAGCACTAGGTGGAATAGCACCTATTATATGCTCCAAAGTCTCCTTGAGCAAAAACGAGCATTACGTGTTTATGAGGCTGACTTTGAGCTACCTGCTACTTTTACATCTTCGCAGTGGGAATTGATTGAAAACATCACAACACTCCTGGAACCTTTTGAAGAGCTGACAAAAGAAATATGCTCATCCAAAGCCTCTGCTTCTGATGTCATATCCTCTGTGATGGTTTTAAAGCGTTTCCTCACCAAAGATGCTGCTACAGATCAAGGTGTGAAGACAACTAAGGCCACACTGCTGGAATCTGTCACCAAAAGATTTGCTGACATTGAAGATGAGCCCCTCTACAGTTTGGCAACAGTCATAGACCCAAGGTGAGAACATAAATTCCCAAATAAAGTTTAAAAAAAATACATATATATGTACATTTTTAATGTTTTTAATTCTCAAGTGGCCAGAAACAAGGAGTTTTGTTTAAAGTTATTATTCTCCTCTTCCCCATTCAAGGTACAAAGACAGATTTTTTTCTGAAGGACTCAAGACCAAAACACAAAGACTGCTTCTTGGTCTGTTGACAGAAGCTGCTGAAAGGAATGCAAACCAAACACCTGAAGCTGCCAACACAGGGGAGCCAGCAGAGAAAGTTCCACTAGCAGGATCCTTGTCTTCAATGTTTGGTGAAATCCTGGCAGAAGAAACCATGCAGCAGGCTCACGCAGACAGTGCATCACCATCAGAGATGATTATCTACCTCGCAGAGCCACCCATCTCTAGAAGTGCATCACCATACTGGAAGACTAATAAGGTACGGTTTCCGGACCTTGCTAGAGTAGCAAGAGCTTTCCTGTCTGCACCCTGCACAAGTGTGGAGAGTGAGCGCTTATTCAGTGCTGCATCCAACATTGTGGATGAACACAGGAATAGACTCCTGACTGAAAAAGCTGAGATGCTCCTGTTTATTAAGAAGAATCTTCCCACAATGCTTATCAGCAAGTCATAAGGACTTGGCATTCTTAATGCTGTGTTCAACATTGTTCCCTGTTCAAAGCAAATGCACTTCAATTTTGCTGCCGTTTCTCTGATTTAAGGTGAAGAGTTTAAGAAGTATTAATGTTTTTCTGACTAAATGTTTATCAATCTTTATGTTAAGAGTCAACACTTAATGTAACACTAAACATTTTAGTTTAGTGTCAAGATGTTTCATTAAACTAGCCTTGAAGTGGGGGTTTTGTGCGGCTTTGCTTCAAAGGCCCAGAGTTTCTTTGAATGATAAAAGGGCCCATCTTTCTTGGAAAAACTGGTCTTTGATGAATGAATGCATATCACCCATCTCACTTCAAGCCTTGCAGTTCTGCTGAAAAGGGAGTTGTGTTCAGTTAAGGACAAACTGACCTTGTAGCTCTTAGGCCCTGTTTACACGGACACTGTGTGGGGGAAACGGAACTTATGGGCATGTTAATTAGTTTAAAAGTTTTGCGTTGACACGGATCTGACACGGATCTGCTCGAATCTCCCCCCTCCCTCATGCCCCCCCCTTACACCCACTGCGCATGCGTGCTGCTGAACCTTCACCCACTGCGCATGCGTGCTGCCTCACTCTGCTGGCAGTCTGCTACTTTCTTTTGTGCTAAAAGTTGAGCTAACAACAAGTTAAAGCTGGATTTTGGATAAGAGTCGACAGATTTGACACCAAGTGGGACCTGCTTCATCTAACAAGCTGCACACCAGTTGCTGAGCGGACCTGAACTGAGTGACGATGACGGACTTTAGTCCGTAAGAATCAGCTGATTTACAGCAGGTAAATCAACGTTCTTAATATAATGTTTGCTTGTGTTTACTTTGATCACACAACAACAGAGTTTTTTTCAAATTTATTTATTTATTTCTGCCAGGTGGAGAAGCTGTCGTTCCAACAGGCTGATGGTTCTGAGGTTCTGATGGGTCCAGATGAACACACAGCAAGAGTCCAGTTCATTAACGTAGTTACAGTTCGGTTCACGTGTTTTAATAGTGTGTTCAGTTTAATTCTCAGTGTTTGTGTTGTAAACTTTGTGGTGCTGAATAAATAAATAAATAAAAAATAAACCTGGTGTCTTCATTTTCACAGCACGTTACGCACTGTTTAAAAAATGTAACGAGTCCAGATAGATACTGTAGTTCAGATAAATTTAAACATCTCCCACGCCAACATAAATACTGTTTATTATTGTTAAACTGTTATATTTTGCAGCGTGACACGTGAAATGTCAGCCTGCCCTAGACTGTCCGCGCATGCGGGCTGCGCGCATGTGGTTGACACAAAAGCTCCACGGGAGATGTTTACATTATCAGCGGGGGGTCAGCGAAAAACTTCCACCTTGAGAGCAGGATCAGGAAAGTATTGGAGTCAAAGAGGGGGGCCAGCAGCGTCGTGTAGGCGATAAGCAAAGTCGCAAAGAGAAAGTAGCGGTTACACTCAAAATACGCGCCGTGTAAACTGGCCCTTAGATGAAACAGAAAGCTTTTGGCAATGCTTTAGCCTGGCCCTCGCCTTCCTGCACAGCTCCGCTCAATTCTCATTTCCCTTCACTGCACAGTCTGGGACTTCTCTCATAGACAACGATTTCTCCGGTAGATTTTTGACCGGACCAATCAGAGAACAGAAGGGGCGGAGTTTTTGGCCCCTAACCCACGCCCCCACCTGTCCCAGCGCAGCCAGCGAGCATTCGCATGTTCTCATTCAAAGCGATGCAAAGCGATGCAGGACTGTTTTATATGTGACACAAATTTATTAATTTCCCCTTCTTAATCCCTTATCTGGAGTTTTCTTTTGTTTTTTTCCCCAAAAGTCAAGTAATCGCTCCCTCCTCCCTCCTCCTTCTCCTCCTCACCCTCCGCTGAGTGAAATGAACAAGGAAATGCCTCAGGTTGTCACGAGAGAATTAAAGTCAGGTTTTACGTTGCTGCCCGAGTCCCATCAGATTTCCTGGTCTTCTGGTGTGTTGGACCAGCGCTCCATGGTTTTATTTTATTTTATTAGGACGTTTTATTAACATATAAACACAGAATATCCAAAGGCAGCGAGAGAAAATCAGCAGGAGGCGGAGCTGAAGTCAAGTTCAGAAGACCACGGGGGAGCGCGCAGCCAACGAGCATTCGCATGTTCTCATTCAAAGCGATGCAGGACTGTTTTATATGTGACACAAATTTATTAATTTCCCCTTCTTAATCCCTTATCTGGAGTTTTCTTTTCTTTTTTTTGCCAAAAGTAAGTGATCATCGCTCCCTCCTCCTCCCCTCCTCTCCCTCCGCTGAGTGAAATGAACAAGGAAATGACTGTGTCACGAGAGATTTAAACTCGGGTTTTAAGTTGCTGCCCGAGTCCCATCAGATTTCCTGGTCTTCTGGTGTGTTGGACCAGCGATCCATGGTTTTATTTTATTAGGACGTTTTATTAACATATAAACACAGAGCAACGGCAGCGAGAGAATTCAGCAGGAGGCGGAGCTGAAGTCAAGTTCAGCAGACCATGGGGGAGCAGCCATCAGCAGAGGCCACGCCTCCAGCAAGAATCGTTTCTCTAGAACAGAAAGTCCAGACCCTAGTACGAAGCGAAGTGAAGGACAAGGGTCTGGTTTTAACCAGGCTAGCAATGCTTGGCACCGCTCTAAAAACAAGTTTGATTGAAAACATTTTTGATGAGAGTGAGTGAAGTCATGTACTCCACAAAGGTATAAATTAAGAAGCGCTCGGATAAACAATTCGAGGGTCTGCTACGAGTCCTGATCAGACGTCGAAGCTGCATGATGTATATTCCATGCCAAAACTGTGAGGCCCTTCCGGTTTGTGTCAAGGTGAGGAATAATGAGTTACATCAATACCTTGTTGTGTGTACTGTTCTTTGTGGCGGGGTTTAATAAATGACACATTGATCCTAGCAGATAACAGTTTGTTGCAGTTAGTACTGTGGCGAGGTTAAACAGACACTTTTGATCTTAGCAGGAAAACTGTTTGTATGTTTTTCCTTTTTCCTTTTTCCTGTAACAGACTTCTTTAATAAATATTCATTATTTTTAATTAAGTCTTGTGTGTGAACTTTTTCCAAACAAAGCATGTGCCTATCCTAAAGCGGACCTGGTTTAAAGGATGATGGAACATTAACCATTTGGGATTGATCTGAAATTTCATAGAACAGTTTTGGCGTCACTTGCACAAGATTGATTACGGAATGCACCGTGCTGTTTGGAAAAAAAAAAAAAGAGGAAAAGTGTGAAACTGTGTTCTTGTCACGAGTGTGATTCCCGTGTTTGTTTTGGAAGCTGGAAGTAGAAGATAAGTTCCTATTTCAGCTTGAAGTGGGTGAGAGTCCCGTATGTTTTGGCCTGTTGTTTGGATCAACGTTTAGGGGACGCCTTAAGCTGCTGACCGATTCTTTGAGCTGAAGAGTAACAGAAGATTTGGAACCAGGGTGTAACCCTTGTTAGAGTTTTGTGGATCTGAAACATAAGTATTTTACCAGGGTTAAAAGAAAGAAAAATAACCCTTGTTGTAATGTCAGGTGATTTATTTTGATATCTTTATCAGTTGAAGTTAAAAAGACTAGTGATTTATTTTTGACAGCTCAGTTGAAGTGAAGTAAAAAAAAGGGAGCAAGCGCTTTTCTGTGTGTGTGTGTGTGTGTGTGTGTGTGCCTCTGCAGCTCTGAGGAGTGAAAAGAAGCAGGTCGTTGGCCAGTGAAGGTCGGTTAAAATTTGTTTTATTTTGGAGAGCACTGATACTCAGTCAGAGGGTTTTCCAGATGAGCTGCTCACTTAGGAGGAAGATTATACAGGTAGTCCCCGATTTACGAGCGTTCTGATCTGCGAGGTTCCAGACTTACGAGCTGCGAATTTTTGGAAAAAACGAAAAAATACTGAGTTTTCATGTGTTTTTTCACTACAGTTAGTTAGTTAAGCATATAAACACACGTTTCCGATCATTTTTATGCACTCAAAAGTAGTTTTTAGATGAAAATAGAGTGTTTTTAGTCGCGCTAGCGAAAACCGTTCCAATTTACGAGCGGATTTCCGGATTTACGAGAGAAATGGCGGCCGTTCCAAATTACGAGATTTCCGGTTTACGAGCGCCTCGTTGTAACGGATCTCGCTCGTAAATCGGGGACTACCTGTACAAGGAGACTACAGACGCGCTTCAGAGGAAGCTCAGATGGATTGTTTATTGCAGAGGCGCATGAGAACAGAGTAAAAAAATAATAAAAAAAAGAAAGTGGTTGAGAGACTGAGGAAGAGTGTGTCTCATCTGTCATGAGTAATGTGTGTGAGAGCAGATAAAGAAGTTTAAAAAAGTGCAGCTTGAAGACAGCGCATGGTGTGCACATGCGAGTGTGTTTGGTTGCTGAATTTGTCAGCTGGAGTGTTAAAAGAGACAGGATTAGTAAAAAGTGTGTGTGTTTGGAGAATGCACGTATGTACAGCAGCTTCCGTTCCCTCTGTTGTGAGTAAAAATGTAAAAAGACGAAGGTCAGCCTGTAATGGACGTGGTGAGACAGCAACAGTCTGACTTAGATTTAAAAGTTGATAATGGAGGAACAAAAGGAGATGTTGAAAACTGAACGGAGGTCAGAAGACGGTCCTTGTTTGATGTTGTTGTTTTTTTGTTTTTTTTTTAATATACAGCAGTGTTCGTACATGTGTGTTGCGGGGTGCCAGTGGGCGCACCGCGAGAGGGGGCGTGACGTGGGCGCACAGGTTCGTGTGTGTGAAAGTGAGAGTTATGCATGGAATGTTGAACTGAAAAGGTGGAGAATGAGGAGCAGAGGAGGCTGGAGGAAGAATTAACAGGGAATTCAGAAGGAGCTGAGAGAAAGTAGCTCTAAGAAAAGGAAAAGTGTTGGTTTTCATGCTTATTTTTGATTAAAAAAAGAAGAGGGGTTTTAAGTTGTTTTTTCTTCTATTTTTCCTTTCTCCTCTCTCCAAGTTTAAAGAATGAACCTTTTGTCTTAAAATATTACTAATCCCTGTCTTTCTATGTCACCCAAGCTTTTGATTTTTTTCCACAGCTTGGTGTCTTGTCGTCTGTCTGTTGGGACAACAGAGGTGGGCCCTGAGGATGACCAACTCCTGAGAGAGGCGCCTGAAGGGTGGTGGCTTGTCGTGTTGGGTCAACACTTCATCGGTGCGACACTGCTGGGTGTTTGACGCACCTGAGGATGGCATCTGTGTCACTGTGCTGCTGGTGACTCCACACCTCTTCGACGCCCAGACCTGTCCTGAAAAGAGGACAGTTGGGGCTCTTTGCCACGAGATGAACCATGTTAAGAAGACAGGACGGCTTCAAATGTCCTGTACATCGGTCCAGCTGGTGACTATGTAAGCAGAGGTGTCCGGCGCGTGTGACATTTCAGTGCGTCGACCTTATTGCAACCAGTGTTGTTTTCGTTGACGTAACGCTGACGTAAATTTTTCGTCAACGCCCCCTTTTTTCATGACAATAACGAGACAGTAACTAAATAAACATTGCTCTTTAATGATTAAAACGTGACGAAATGTGTGTGAGTTTTCGTTGACGAGACGAGACTGAACGAATATGTTATTCGGTGGTCGTCAATAATTTATATTTCTGCCCATAATTATATTCTGTGTCGGAAAGTCAGCTGTTTGGTCACGCCCACCACCACCGCGGTGTTTCTGCGCCGCGTGCCGCGTGCTCACTGTGACTTCCTTTTCAACCTGAACAATGGAACGAAGGGGCTCGGTGGGCGGGCGCAAGCCCAGGAAAGATTTATGGACTTATTTTGTATTTAACCCAACTGTGAGAGAAGAGAAGAACCGAATGTATGTATTTTTTTTTATAAATCCTGTCCTTGTTTGAAGCTGTTTGGGACTTGGGTTATAGAATTGTCGCTGCTGTGTGGGTCAGTCAGGTTCTGGTTCTGTTTGGACTCACTGCTGACTTGTCACAGAATAGCGCATTCACGTTTGACCTCCGCGTCAACTTTTTGTCTAATAAGCTCATTTAACAACTGCGAGGAAGTGCTGCTGTTGTGTAGTTATTGCATTTGAAGCGGGTATATACAAGCATATGCTGTCAGAAACTTTTTCTGCTCTGCTCCTGGTTTGGTGTGTCCAGGATCTGCTGTGGACCGAACGGTTCGAGACGGTTCCGAGAGAGTCCGTCGTTGTTTTCGACAGTTGAATCGCTGTGTTGCTGAGCGTTGAGCTTAGTGTAACTGTAGAATGTGATTTGCTATATTTCAGAATTTTACTGCTCTGTTCATAAGCGTTTTTATGTGTTGAAAAGTCCGGAAACTTTTGCTAACTGATAGCTACTTTCTGTTCAAAATGGCCGTGGTGTTTGTTTATGTATTGTGATTGGTTGTCGGGGCTGTGTAGAGACACTGTGATAGGTCAGAGGGAAAGAACTACAACTCCCATGACTCTTGAGTTAAGAACTGCAAGTTCTGTGATTGGTTGCGTCAGCTCACTGTGTGTCGTCAGACCTCAGACGTGACTCCTTCCACACACACACTCACAGGAGAAAAAGCCGTTCTTTTTCTTCAGAGAGTAAATAAATGAAGTTATTTCAGCGTTTGTCACATCCAGGTACAAAACTCATCCAAAAAGTGGATTTTTATCGTGTTCTCAGATAAATTCTATAATCTTCAGTGACAAACTCAGTGCTCCATTTATTATTATTTTGATTTGGATTATGAATTGTGCAATAGAATAACGAGCTAAAAATAAAAAAATAGACTTTCTGAACTATAATACAGATACAATTCCCTTCTTTTTCATTTATTCATTATTTTTTTTACCCAGTGTCATTTTCTTTTTGGCCTTGACAACCCAAATATTGTGGACTTGAACTTTTTTATCGGCTGTCATGCCTGCAAAAGTCAAAATAATATTGTGAAACATGCTGTCCACTGAGGCCTGATCCACCCACAGATGTAATCCTCTTTGACGTGACCCAATCTCATTTAAAGGGGGGGCTCTCTTTTTTTCACCAAGTGCAGATATTTCTGTCGTTCTGTGGAGGACGTGTGAAGCGATGCAGGCAGCAGTGTGTTATGTTTTAATTGGTTATCTATAGTGTTTATTTATAACATTTCAAAAACACTTAACAATTTCAGACCTAAAGTTTTGTACAGAAATTAGATGGAAGTCAAATTTCCTCTAATCTTTGAACAATGTATGTATAGAAAGATCGTTCAAACAGCCATTTACCTATGTGTTGCCTGTTTGTTCAACATACTTTAAAGAGGAACTAAACCCAAAATTAAGTTTTTTTAGCTGATAAACTCCCTAGAATGTGTTTAAAATGTTATCTAGCACTATGGCTGTGTTTATTTTCACATAATTGTGCGTATCTGTGTAAATAGGCAATATTTGGTCTAAAAACGTGTTTACGGTACAGTAGTTCTATGGGTTGAACTGGTGACTTACACCTTAATTTTCTTATTCGTCCAAACGCTCATGGACTGGTAGAAGAAAGATTTCTCCTTTTGTTCTGGGCGTGCTGGTTTTAAAACAAATTAATTTGTAAAGACTAATATGTTTGTTTGTTTTTTAAGACTAAAACAAGACTTAATTTTTTTAAGTTTTTGTCGATTTAAACTGAACTAAAACCATTAAATATAGAAATGACTAAAACAGACTAAAACTAAGAAATATTTTAGTCTAAAAGACTATGACTAAAACGAAAATCAAAATGGCTGTCAAAAACAACATTGCTCTTGGCACCCTGTCATATGCTTTTTCTAGATCCACAAACACACAATGGAGTTCTTTCTGACCCTCTCTGTACTTCTCTATCAACATCCTCAAATCAAAGATGCATCTGTGGTGCTCTTTCTTGGCATGAAACCATACTGCTGCTCACAGATAGTCACCTCTTGTCTAAGCCTTCCTTCCACAACTCTCTCCCAGATCTTCATTGTGTGGCTCATCAACTTAATTCCCCTGTAGTTGCTACAACTCTGTACATCACCCTTGTTCTTAAAAATGGGAACCAGCACACTTCTTCTCCATTCTTCAGGCATTTTCTCACCCTCAAATATTCCATTAAATATTTGAGTCAAAAACCTCACTGCCATCTCTCCAAGACATTTCCAAACCTCCACTGGTATGTCATCAGGTCCTACTGCCTTCCCCTTCTTCATTCTTTTCAAAGCTTTCAAGACTTCACCCTCACTAATCTTTCCCACTTCCTGGTCCATAGTTTCTATGACCTCTACTCTTCTTTCTCTTTCAATCAATCAATCAATCAATTTATTCACTCAATTAAAAAAAATCATCAGTTTACAAACACATTCTCTGACAACATATATTTACACGAGTGAAGAGGGAGCAGGAAGAAGAAAATCTTGTATAGACCTGCCCCCTTTCTCAATAATTACAAAAATGTCATGGCCGTATACATTAAATTAACAAAACAAGTTGCAAACAATATCTAAACAATAACATACATAACAATATACCACTGTTCCCATTAACAACTCAAAAGTGTATAAGAGTTAATCGTTCTTTTTTATAAAGTGTTTTGAATTGGTTTATTGTAGAGCAATTTTTAAACTCCTCATCCAAACTGTTCCATAGTTTTACTCCATGCACTGAAATGCACATTTGTTTTAAAGTAGTACGCACAGTTTTACTTTTGAAATCATACTTCCTTCTGTTAGTTCTATCACAAGAGCTTAAGACAAAGAACTTTTGTAAATTAAATGGCAATAATCTCTTTCTAGCTTTAAACATAATCAATATCAATCAATCAATCAATCAATCACCTTTATTTAACCAGGTAGAGCCCATTGAGATCGAGATCTCTTTTACAAGGGTGACCTGGTCAAGTGGTCAGCAGCACACGTCACATTGGCAATAGGCATTTGCACTTATCAAAAAGAAAATAAAGAAAACTACAATCACAGTAAACAGATGTTGACAGTTCAAAACCAACAGGATATGACAGATTTCTATATACATTATATACAAAACAAGCAGACAAAAAAAAACAACAATGACATGTATATTGGATAAGTAGTGGTTAGAAACATCTGCAATGGTCAAGTTTCTTGATGACATTTTCTACTACGGTTGACATAAAGGATCCAGGAGAGATGAATGTTGATAGTTTCAGATCTTTCTGTAAGTTGTTCCAGGCTGAGGGGACGGCGAAGCTGAACGCTCTTTTTCCTAGTTCAGTTCTGACAGGAGGAACTGACAGGAGGACTAAATCGTTAGAGCGCAGGGAGTAATGACTGTGTGATGTTTGTATTAAGGAGGTGAGGTATGACGGGACCAGGTTTAGGAGGGTCTTGTAGATGAAGGATATCCAGTGAGTGTATCTGCGAGTGCTGAGAGATGACCAGCCAGATTTTACGTAAAGCTCACAGTGATGAGTGCGATAACTGGAGTCAGTAATGAACCGAAGGGCACCGTGGTAAATGGAGTCTAAGGACTGTAGGTATTTTGATGCAGCACTCATGTACAGCACGTCACCATAATCTAGTATTGGCATGAATGTTGCAGCTACTAATGTTCTCCTGGCTTTGCATGAGAAGCAGGATTTGTTTCTGAAGAAGAAACCTAGCTTCAGTTTGAGTTTAGTGGCCATTTTGGAGATGTGGGTTTTAAAAGACAGTTCAGTGTCAATGTTGAAACCTAGATATTTGTAGGTGGAGACCATTTCTATTTGTTTTCCCTCTTGGGTTCCAATTTGAGGTGGGTTCTCTGGTTGCAGCTTTCTGTTGGCAAGAACCATGAACTTGCTTTTGTCGGCATTTAGGACCAGTCTAAGTTTTTGCAGCCGTGACTGAATAATATTAAAAGCATCCTGAAGAGAGGTGAAAGCTTGGCTGAGGGAGGAAGAACAGCAATAGATGATGGTGTCATCTGCGTAATAATGGTGGGAAGCATTTGACAGATCACTGCAAAGATCGTTGATGTATAGGGAGAAAAGAATGGGACCCAAGACAGAACCCTGTGGCACCCCTTTCACAACATCTAAGAATGTAGAGGAGGATCCAGCTACATGAACAGACTGCGTTCTGTCAGTTAGGTAGTTGGTGAACCAGGAGACTGCAAGTTTTGATAGACCAGAGTGTTCCAAGATGTTTGTCAATAGTCTGTGATCAACTGTATCAAATGCCTTGGACAGGTCTATGAATAGGGCAACACAGTATTGTTTGCAGTCCAGGGCATGTATGATGTCATTTAATACTTTGAGAACTGTAGTGACGGTGCTGTGTTGTTTTCTGAATCCTGACTGGAATTGTGATAGAATATGGTTTGATTGTAGGAAATCAGTTAGCTGATCACAGACAAGTCTTTCGAACAGTTTGGCAAGAATGCATAATTTTGAAATTGGTCTGTAGTTGTTGACATTTGTTGGTTCACCCCCTTTTAGCAGAGGGAGAACAAAAGCTGATTTCCAGATTTTGGGTATTTTATTTGTGTTGAGACTGAGATTGAAAATATGGGAAAGAGGTTCAGCAATGAAATCTGCAGCTAGTTTTAGGAAAAGTGGTTCTATGTTGTCAGGTCCTGCTGCTTTGCGTGTGTCGAGAGTTTTTAGAGCATTTAGAACTTCAGCGGGAGATACTGATTCGAAGTCAAAGCGATTTGTGACCTGTTTGTCCAGCACATGTGGAGCTGGGGGTGGATTTGCATCAGTTTGGTCAGCAGATAACATTTCAGGATGTGTAGATTCAAACAGGGAGCCAGAGGATATAAAGTGTTCATTAAAACAGTTCAGAATTGACAATTTGTCTGACAGAATACCTGTGCTGGTCATGATGGAGCTGGGTAAATCAGAGGATGTTGTCTGACCAGAATTTGATTTTACTGTTTGCCAAAACCTTTTTGGATCATTTAGATTTTTGGTGGATTCGTCCAGGTAGTAATTTGATTTTGCATTTCTAATTAGGGTTGTGCATTTGTTCCTAAGCTGCCGGAAACTGAGCCAGTCATGATCGTTTTTTGATTTCCTGGCCTTAGCCCAGGCAGCATCCCTTTCTTTGAGCAGATTTCCTATCTCAGGGGAAAACCAAGGATTTTTACGTCCCTTTATTCTGTATTTACGGTATGGAGCATGTGTGTTGATTATGTTTTGAAAACCCTCATAAAAGTAAGCCAGTGCAAGTTCTACATCATCTATCAATGAAATTCTACTCCAGTTGAAAGTGGCTAAGTCATGAAGAAAGGCCTGCTCACAAAAATGTTTTAAATCCCTTTTGAAGATGATGGTGGGTGTTAATTTTGGTAACTTCCCATTTCTTACGGCTCCAATGGTGCAGTGATCACTGAGGTCATTAGCGAACACACATGGATTTGCGTACTTGTGAGGCATGTTAGTTAGGATAAGGTCCAGTAAGGTGGATTTTTCAGGGGTTTTGTTATTTGGGCGTGTTGACGTTTGAATTAGTTGAGTTAAATTAAATGAGATCCACCAATTAAACCAGATCCTTTAGTTTCAAGATATTTGATTGAATAAACAATTTATTTGTGTGTTCTCTGATGTCCACTTTATAAATAATTCTCATAACTTTCTTTTGTATGACAGATAACGGTTTAGTCAGAGTCAGAGTCAGAGTCAGAGAGAATTTATTGTCATTTGCACCGCATGTAGTACATGTGTTGAAAACGAGATTATGTACACAGGGTCCCAGTTACATCCAACAACAAATGCAAGAGAAATACAATAATAACATCTAGGATTAACTAAGAGAGACATCACATCAGCTAGTAATACACTAAGCCCTAATGTAGTAGAAAAACATCATTATAAACAGCAGCACGAACATGAGCAGATGGTCACAGATGAACGCAGCAACAAGAAACAGATCAGTACAGTATCAGTATGATGTGACATTTTGCAGTGTTTATTCTTATTATTTATTTATT
>JBBPBX010064863.1:0-10345 GCA_038048925.1 Garcialebias charrua | reverse complement strand
ATACACAATATATGAATATTCCTGGAGAAATCTTCCTAAGGGGTAGTTTATCAAGCTGATGTATTTCTGTGGTGTCCTTGTGCACCATGACCCGACTGCTCTCTAGGTGCGTACAGAGCTGCTCATTGCTCCACTCGGGTGTTTTTCACATGCAGTGGGTTAGATGCAGAGCACACATTTCATCAATGCATGGAAAAATGACGACAATACACAGACCACAAAAATCTTAATAATCTTATTAAGACACAACAATTACATAACTTTTGATGAAAACTGTTCACATCCACACAAAATGACCCAAATCACAGTTTGGACCAGCTGGCCTTGACAGAAAATATTACATTTTATATTGACGACTTCTGAATGTGGATTAATCAATATTAAAGATAAAAGATGGTGGCTTTTGGTTCAGTAAACTGCAAATAAATCCTGAAAGTAACAAATTGACACAAACACAATATTTGTGGTTTACTATTTAACAAACTACATTTTGATTACATATTTTCTGTTGTAAATGAGTTTTTCTCCTGGGAGCCTCTGCTGGTTGTAGCTGCTGAACCTCAGCAGAGTTTCCATCACTGGACGTCCTCACCTCCCAGCTGCCAAACCATTCAGTCCTAAATGGTCGTCTTCCTCCTCGCAGAGAAATGCTTTATTCTATCTGAGAGATGAAAATAGTCTTTTTCAGAGGAAACAAATTCCACGTCAGACCAGTTGTCAGACCTTGTGTAATTTACTGCAAATATGTTTAAAGTAATGAAAAGTAATTTGTGTGGTTGTTGTTGGAACATATTGCACAAAGCCTTCCATTCTGTCTAAAACGGTGCATTTAGCTGCGAGAAGTGAACAAAGAGGCACAAAGCGCTCAGAAGGCCTTTGAACCTGAAGTCAAACATCATTGTGTGAGCTCCTCTCCTGAGTGCTGGTCACCAAACACCGCTCTTACCGCTGATTGAAAATCCATGAGGACGTTCTGTGACAGCAGCACCGTGCACTTGAAGGAACCATGTAAAAAATGTCTCTGTCGCCCCTGTCAAAATGTGGTGCACCCCCCCCACACACACACACACACTCATTTCACCTGAAAACATGACCTGGAAGAGTTTTCAGAGAATTTAGCTTTTCTTTGAAATGACTGTTGCTATGGCAGTTCCAGACATTTAAAGTCCGCCTGGATTGTCTTCACTCTTTGTTGCACGATGTGTGCACTGAAAGATGTTATTGTCACAGGAATAATTATAGGACGTAATGCTCATCTGTGGATTTACATTTTTTATAAATTAAATGTGGGCAGCACAGTGGATCAGTTGGAAGAGCTGCTGCCTCTCAGCAAGGAGGTTGCTCTAGTTCAAATCCCAGCCGGGGTCTTTACGGTGGAGTTTGTTCTCTCTGTGCTGCGTGGGTTTTCTCCTCCTGTTTCCTCCCACAGACCAAAAACATGTTGGACTGACTGGAAACTCTAAATTGTCCCTATAGGTGAGAGAGAGTGAATGGTTGGTTGTCTCGTTTGTCTATGTGTCCCTGTGATGGACTGGAGACCTGTCCAGGTGTCCCTGTGATGGACTGGAGACCTGTCCAGGTGTCCCTGTGATGGACTGAAGACCTGTCCAGGTGTGTACCCTGCCTCTTGCACAGTGATTGCTGGACTTGGGCACCAAGAGCAAGGGTCAGTTTATTATTGCCATTGTCAATGAACAGGATTCACAGACTAGGAACTTGCTTCGGCATAAAGGTGCAAATAAACAATAAAAGACAAAAGAAAACATTTGTACACACCAACCAATACAATACAATATTCAGAACAAATGTGCAAATGGAGTAGTGCAGTTAAAATACAGAGATAAAGTGACCAAAGCAGAGTTATACAGTAACGGGGTCAGCAAAGGTCAAAGGAAAAGTTTACAAGACAGTGGTGAGACCAGCTATGTTGTATGATCTGGAGACAGAGACATGGACAAAAAGACAAGAGACAGAACTGGAAGTAGCAGAAATGAAGATGTTGAGGTTCTCCTTAGGAGTGACAAGGATGGATAAGATCAGGAATGAGATCATCAGAGGTACAGCACATGTTGAACAACTGGGAGATAAAGTTAGGAGGCCAGACTGAGATGGTTTGGACATGTCCAGAGGAGGGACAGTGGGTATATTGGTAGAAGGATGTTAGAAATGCAGCTGCCATGAAAAAGACACAGAGGCGACATATGGATGCAGTTAGAGAGGACATGCCCCTCTGACCATCAACAGCACCGCAGTGGAGAGAGTAGACAGCACCAAGTTCCTGGGAGTGCACGTCTCAGAGGACCTGTCCTGGAGCAGGAACACTGCAGCACTGGCCAAGAAGGCTCACCAGCGCCTCTACTTTCTCCGCAAGCTGAAAAGGGCTGGAGCTTCAACCCCCATCATGTGCACCTTCTACAGAGGTGCCATAGAAAGTGTCCTGACCAGCTGCATCACGGTGTGGTTTGGTGCATGTACTGCATCCTGCCGCAAGAGCCTCCAGCGCATCGTGAAAGCAGCTGAGAAGATCGTCGGCACCTCCTTGCCCTCACTGCAGGACTTACACAGCAAACGCCTCACTCGGAAAGCCCACTGCATGGCAGGTGATCCCACACACCCACTACACAGCTGCTTCAGACTGCTGCCATCAGGGAGGAGACTGAGGAGTCTCCAGGCTCGAACCAGCAGACTGAGAGACAGCTCTGTTCATCAGGCAGTCAGAATGCTAAACACTCTGCCTGCTCTGCCTCCCCTCCCATTTGAACTGCCTTAACACAAAAAACTTTCTCACACATTACCACACAACACAAAGATTTTAACACTGGACTCTGTGTCATCAAACGGGTTATTCACTAAACTCTCGGTCATGTGCTCATTCAGTTTGCACTACTTCTCATATTTGCACTAATGTTTGTATTACATTACTGCCTATAGTCATACTACTGTTTACATTCACTGTTTACATTTATTAATACGTTTACATTTATTACTACTGCTTTACATTTATTACTACTGTTTACATTTACACTACTTTTATCTACACTACTGCAGATACATATACAGTATTCTCTGACTAGCCTTATCTAAGGATGCCAAATGTGCCTTATGTGCCTCACTGCATATGCCACTTTGCCTCTATACCAACATCAACTACCTCATACATATACTGTGTACATTAACTTATATGCTGCTGTGCCACTCTTTGCAAATGTCAACGCTAGAAACTTCAGTTTATTTTATAGATTTACGTTTTTATACTTTTCATACTACTATGCAAAAACTCAGGACAGTATTACACTTTTATTATTTCATTTTATGCTTATGTTCATTGGGTGTTTGGTGTTTCAGTGTTGGTGTAAATTTTCATACTTTTATACTATTATGAAAAAACTCAGGACAGTGTTACACTTTTTTACTATTTTATGCTTATGTTTATTAAATGTTTTAGTGTTTAGTGTTTAGATGGTTACTGTTGCACCGAGGGACTGAGAGAAACGCAATTTCGGTCCTGTGTATGTCCTGTACATATTGCAGTTCTGACAATAAAGTTGACTTTGACTTTGACTTTGACATGGATGTAGTTGGAGTGAGGACAGAGGATGCAGAGGACAGAGTGAGCTGTAGGAGGAAGACTCATTGTTGAGACCCCTGAAGAGGGAAAAGTCAAAAGAAGAATTGTTCATCAGCCTTGTCAGTTTATTGAACTAAAACAGTACAGTACACAAAATCTAACAAAGTTAAGTCTGGTCCTCAGGAATTTCAAAATACAAAACAAAAAAATTGTTAAAACGTTTTGTCTTTCGTCCAACAAACTTCTTCAGTCTGAGGTGCTGTATTCAGACTTAACCACTTATGAACCGCTGAAAAGAGATCCAGGAAGTGGTCACAAGAAGAAGTTGATAGATTGCCTAAAACATTTGAAGCAGGACAAGGCTATTGACAGTATTCTGTACCACAGACTGTACCCAGGGGAGGCCACGCCAAGTCTGTATGGTTTACCCAAAATCCACAAACAAGGTGTACCTTTAAGACCAATTGTTAGCATGATTAACTCGGTCACTTACAATGTTTCCAAATATCTGGCATCTGTACTCATCCCTTTAGTTGGCAGCTCAGAACACCACATACAGAACACCATGGACTTTGTGGATAAGGTGAGGGATGTCATCATGGAGACTGATGAAACAATGGTCTCTTTTGATGTCACATCACTCTTTACGTGCATTCCTGTTGATGAAGCAGTAGAGGTGGTCTGTTTAAGGTTAAAATCAGACACCACTCTGAGCAACAGGACCACACTTTCCACAGAACAACTGTGTCAACTCTTGAAACTGTGCCTGCAGTCAACCTACTTCACATATGGGGAGCAATATTATAGGCAGAAACATGGGTGTGCTATGGGGTCTCCAGTTTCTCCTATTGTTGCCAACCTGTACATGGAGGAGGTAGAAAAGAGAGCCTTGACATCCTTTTCAGGGAGACCACCAAGTCATTGGTTCAGGTATGTTGATGACACCTGGGTTAAAATTAAATCTCAGGAAGTCCAACATTTCACTGATCACATCAACTCTGTGGATAAATATATCAAGTTCACACGAGAAGATGTAAAAAATGGCAGGTTGGCTTTCTTGGACTGTGAGGTCTCAGTTTCTGATGAGAAGGAGAAATCACACACAAAACAGGCTCTAGGGAAATGTGGATATCCTAACTGGGCCTTCCTGAAAGCAGAGAAGAAACCCAAACAGGACTCCAGCAGCCATCAGGTGAAAAGAAGGAACCCAGACCCAGACCAGTGGTCGTTACGAATGTTGCGGGAGTTTAAAAGAAACTGAGATGTTTATTTTCTAAACACAACGTCCCAGTGGTTTTTAAACCCCAAAAATCATTAATAATAATAATAATAATAATAATAATGAATTCAATTTGTAACGCACTTTTCATTAATGAAAATCTCAAAGTGCTACAAAGTGCAACAGAATTAAATGTCAATAAAACAAGTAATAAAACAAGTAAAATCAATAACAGTATCAACTAAGATCAAAAGTAGAATCATGAGGAGGTAGAGTATGCTCGGTTGAAAAGAAAGGTCTTCAAGCCGCTCTTAAAGTCAACCACAGACTGTGGGGCTCTCAGACAGTCAGGAAGAGAGTTCCACAGGCGGGGGGCAGCCACACTGAAAGCCCGGTCTCCCATGGTCCTTAATTTGGTTCTCGGAATGTGAAGGAGATTACTGTTCTGTGACCGCAGCGACCGGGTGGATGAGTATGGAATAAGAATATCCTTCAGATAATCTGGTGAAGCTCCATGTAAGCATTGATGTGTAATGAGAGCAGTTTTGTACTGAATTCTGTAGGCGACAGGAAGCCAATGAAGGTTATGGAGAATGGGCGTAATATGTTCAAATTTACGAACTCTCAACAAGATCCTTGCTGCACTGTTTTGAATATATTGAAGTTTCTGAAGGTTTTTGCCAGGGATTCCAATAAACAGGGAGTTGCAGTAGTCGAGCCTGGA
Source organism: Garcialebias charrua (assembly GCA_038048925.1). NCBI lineage: Eukaryota > Metazoa > Chordata > Actinopteri > Cyprinodontiformes > Rivulidae > Garcialebias > Garcialebias charrua. Next base: position 4,834 of record JBBPBX010064863.1, on the reverse strand, counting down.
GGAGACAAAAGCATGGACGAGCTTCTCAGCATCGGAAAAAGTTAGGGATGGGCGAAGTCTGGAGATGTTTCGAAGATGGAAGAAGCAAGTTTTAAACAGAAGCTTAATGTGATTTTCAAATGTAAGATTGGAGTCCATTTTTATTCCAAGATTAGTAACAGAGGTGGAGAGGGGGATGTCTTGTCCAGAAAAGGAAAGTGTTGTTATAGTAGATGTTTGTACCTGGTGAGGGGTGCCAATCAGTATGGCCTCAGTCTTGGAGCAGTTTAATTGAAGAAAGTTCTGATTCATCCATGCCCTTATTTCCTCCAGGCAGGCAGAGAGGGCAGTGAGTGAAGATGGAGATGACAATGTGGAAGATGAGGATGCTCCAGTCCTGATGTAAAGCTGTGTATCGTCGGCATAACAGTGAAAAGAAATGTTGAACTGATTAATAATTTGACCTAAAGGCAGCATGTAAAGGGAAAACAGCAGGGGCCCCAGAACTGACCCCTGAGGGACACCACAGGAGACACAGACTGTCTGGGATGTGGCGTTGCCAAGACTAACACATTCCAGCCTATTGGAGAGGAAAGATTTGAACCAGTCCAGGACAGTGTCACAGAGACCGACCTCCACATGAAGACGGTGGAGGAGGATACTATGGTCCACAGTGTCGAAAGCTGCAGTGAGGTCAAGGAGGACAAGGATGGAGGGAGAACCAGTGTCAGCAGCCATGAGGACATCATTGGTAACTCTCAGCCAAAGGTCGGCAGATGAACGCTAGGGACCGCTAATGCGCTAATCCGCTTACAGCGGACCTAACATTTTTGTCAGCGTAACAGTGGAGTGACTAACTTTTATAATTTATAAGCGGATTTGTGCTATTTTTATTTAAATGCAGTACTACCGCTAATAACTAATCATCTATCAGTAAAAATGAATAAACTTATTTAGGGGCTCTTATGCTGGCTCCGTAGCTGCTTGTTTTGCCTTTTCCCCCTCCCTCACCGTAAAGAGCAGAGAGGAGGGAGGGTTGAAGGGGGAGCAGAGGGGAGAACAGACACGGATCTACCATGTAGGCAAATGATGCCGTTGCTTGGGACTCCCAATCAGCACTCATGCTTGTTAATGTACATTTAACATAAAAATAATTATAATTACGATGAAAACGATCATTAAATGCAATACAAAAACAGGTCGATTTCTTTATCCTCCTACTAAAAATGGACTATTCCATCTTGACATCTTCCGGGTCAGAGGTGAACTCAGGGGCTAATTCTGTGGTTAGCTGGTTGTGCTGGGTTTCTTAATAATAATAATAATAATTAATTCAATTTATAACGCACTTTTCATTACTGAAAATCTCAAAGTGCTACACATCTATTGAATGCTACACACATTCATAAACCGGTGGCGGCAGACTACCATGCAAGGTGCTTTCCAGTCCTACCGGGAGCAACTCAGGGTTAAGTGTCTTGCCCAAGGACACAACGACACATGGTGCGGGTCCCGGGAGTCGAACCGCTAACTTTCCGATCGGGAGACAACTGCCATTACCACTACACCACGGCCGCCCCTTGGATAAATCCGCAGAGAACCCCGCTGTTTCAAGCCAAATTAACGCGGCCGGAGGATTTTATTGTGTGTTTTGTGTCGACCACTCGACGGTGAGTCGTTAGTTTTATGTATTTTAGTTACTTTTCATTAAATCTGTTGACTACCTATAGAATCTTGACATCTTCCGGGTCAGAGGTGAACTGGACGCTAACTCTGTGGCTAGCTGGTTGTGCTGGGTTTCTTGGATAAATCCGCAGAGAACCCCGCTGTTTCAAGCCAAATTAACGCGGCCGGAGGATTTTATTGTGTGTTTTGTGTCAACCACTCGACGGTGAGTCGTTAGTTTTATGTATTTTAGTTACTTTTCATTAAATCTGTTGACTACCTATAGAATGTTGACATCTTCCGGGTCAGAGGTGAACTGGACGCTAACTCTAGCTGGTTGTGCTGGGTTTCTTGGATAAATCCGCAGAGAACCCCGCTGTTTCAAGCCAAATTAACGCGGCCGGAGGATTTTATTGTGTGTTTTGTGTCAACCACTCGACGGTGAGTCGTTAGTTTTATGTATTTGGGTTACTTTTATGTATAAATGCGGTGGCGACACACCCGTGTATTTGAGATTTAAAAGTGGTCTTAGGGATTAAAAGATCATTCTCTTTTTTGTTAATTTCGTGGCCGAATAGAATATATGTACGTAAAGTATTAAATAAATCCTTTGATTTTTGTAATTTCATCCTTTTAGGATCATTTTAGTTACTTTTCAGTTGGCAGTGTAGTGCAAATATTGCATAACGCTGCCGGCTACCAATTGTCGAATATAAATAGCGGATTAGATTAGCTTCCCCTAATTTTCATAAGACATTTGTGCTTTTGAAATTGTGGACCTAAAAAAATTAATAAGCGTTTTAGAAATTGTGGAACTAATTTTTTGATTAGCGTTGCCCACCACTGCTCTCAGCAATGCAGTCTCTGTACTGTGAGCTGCTCTGAATCCAGACTGGAACTTCTCATACAGGGAGTGTTGTTGTAGGTGGTCCTGCAGCTGAGCAGCAACAGCTTTTTCCAGCACTTTAGACAGAAAAGGGAGGTGTGAAATTGGGCGGTAATTAGAAAAAATGTCGGGATCCAAATTAGATTTTTTCAGAAGAGGCCTAATGATGGCAGTTTTTAGAGGCAGTGGAACATGACCAGATTGTAGAGACTGATTTATTATTTGAGTGATTAGTGGGCCTATTGCAGAGTGATTGGTTTTTATGAGAGACGAGGGGAAAGGATCCAGGGCGCAGGATGAAGGCTTCATTTTCTTGATGATGGCCTCCACCTCACTCTGAACAACTTCGTCAAAGCTGTTTAGGGTCCCAGAATGCAGACGGGTAGGTGGCACACTGAGAACAGGGAGGTTGTGGAGCTGAGATCTGATAGTGTCAACTTTGGTTTTAAAAGACGAAAGAAACAGGTCGCATTTTTGAGCAGAGTCCTCAAGAGTTTGTTTAATGGGATTAAGCAGACGAGTTATTGTGGAGAAGAGCTGTTTAGAGTTTCCAGGGCAGGTGTTGATGATGTTAGAATAATATTTGGAGCGTGCTTCTTTAAGAGAATAGGCGTACGCTTTCTGATGTTCTTTATATGCCTGCTTATGCACAGAGAGACCAGATGATTTTACACGTCTCTCAATAGCACGGCCAGTTGCCTTCATCTTGCGCAGCTCATCAGTGTACCAGGGGGCTGAACGCGAGAAAGACACCAGTCTTGTCTTCAAGGGGGCGTGTAGGTCCAGGAGCTCCCGAAGAGATTGGTTGTAGTAATCCACAGAGTCATCTGCAGAAGGATGATTGACAGCGGTCAGGGTGTGAAGATCAGCAGACAGAACATCAGGGGAAATGTTTTTAAGGTCACGGAACTGGATGGGTCGTTTTGGGTTTGAAGCAGGCGAAGATGAAGGCACTTCCAGGGAGATGACCCTGTGGTCTGAGACACCCAGGTCATATACAGATAAGTTATTGATGAGTACAGTGTCTGTAATCACCAAATCCAGAGTATGCCCCCTGCTGTGCGTAGGGGCGTCAACATGTTGAGTGAGATTAAGAGAGTCCAGAAGAGACTTAAAATCTGTTGCCAGAGGTGAAGAAGAATTGTCCACGTGGATATTTAAGTCGCCAAGAAAAATAGTCTTCACAGGGGAGGTGCAGAAAAAAGTGAGGAGGTCATGCATCTCTGAGTTAAATGAAACATGCGGTTTGGGAGGTCTATAAATTAATATAACATTCATCAGGAGTGGGGCTTTGAAGCTGAAAGCCAGACATTCAAAAGAGGAAAAGTCCTGAGAAGACAGATGAGACAATTTTAAATTACTGCGATAAATTACAGCCAGACCACCACCGCGGCCAGTGCTGCGGGCTCTCTGCAGATAACTGTATCCAGAGGGACACGCCTCATTCAGAGAACTGAACACATCTGGTTGGTGCCACGTCTCTGTAAGACACATGAGGTCCAAGTCCTTCTCCAGAATGTGATCATGAATTAAACATGACTTGTTGGAAAGAGACTGCACATTGAAAAGTTCTAATTTAATACCAGTTGGAATAGGAGCTTTTTGAACCGGTTTAAGCAGACTGAAGTCCACTCCACGTTTTCCTCGCCACTTCGTGCGCAGTGGACTACAAGGGCCTACAGACGCAGCGTTCTGATGACGACATCGAGGTGCACGCGTGCGACACGTTTTTCAACCCAGACAGCACTAATCGAATCCGAGTTCGCTTGAGAATAAACGGTTTTCTTTCGAGAGCTTCTATGGATGTAACGAGGTCTACGCAGAAGTCCCAGTTGTTTGATGGTGGAAACAGAAGGAGGAATGGAGCAGTTGTTAAGTTCAAACAACTGCGAAGCGGAATACGTCAACATCCACGAGCCGGTGGGGGCTAGCACAGAGCTAGCCGCTAGCAGCAGGCCCACGGCTCCGAAAAAGATATACAAGAAGCAGAGAGATGTAACTCGAACGAGCATTACCTTGAAGGAGTACAGGAGAGAGTCCAGAACAGTCCAGAGGACACAGGAAGTTGAGAGAGGCAGCAGGTAAGCGAACAATAAGTGCAGCTACGTGGTTCTCGAAGCTAAATTCGTGTTGAAGCTAGCGGGAGCTAGCAGCTCCTACTATTAAAATTCCGGTTAGACTAGTAAAGTTTTCTATCTAATGAATCCAGCAAACAAGTCAAATCTTGGCTTCGCCACGATCTCCCATCCTGAGCAAGCACAATGGCATCAGTGGAAAGGAAAAACTCCCTTTTAGAAGGAAGAA
>JBBPBX010064862.1:0-20125 GCA_038048925.1 Garcialebias charrua | reverse complement strand
TATATATATATATATACTATATATATACTATATATATATATATATATATACTATATATATATATATATATACTATATATATATATACACGACCCTGTGTACATACTCTTGTTTTCATCACATGTACCACATGTGGTGCAAATGAGGATAAAGACTCTGACTCTGATATATAAATATGCCCCCAAGGCCTCATCCACACCAACAGAATGGCCTCATATACATACCAATGGCTTCAAAAATGCTAATTCAATGAGCCATTTGACTAACTCCCATGGGAACTATAGTTAGAATATCCGAATGGCTCACATGTGGTAGTGCTAGTGTTAAACATCTAGTCACTCCTTGAGAAAGAGTTGTCTTACACAACAATGCTGTTTACTGAAATAACAGAAACACCAAAGAATGTCTTCTTTGTTTCAGAACTTGTTGGTCCTGAGTTTGGCCAAAACTGACCAAGAGCCATTGTGTGAAAATTGTCTAACCTGTTTTTCTCTCAACCACGAGATGTATAAAGGCTGTCTGTGAACCATCCTCTACGGGCCTGTTTCAGACTTAGGAGGCAGGTCCCACTTTATAAAGTTAATTATACCACTGTTTTAACTCTTGTCATGTGTGTGATTCCTTTTTAGTAAAATGTTGCTGCGAGGTTTGGTTTAAGAAAACCCATCATTTTCTTGGTGCCGAAGACCCGGGATCCTCACATCTGCTCACGATGGCTTTTGATGAAGGTAGCTGAAAGTCCATGGCCATGGCAAGTTTCACAGCCCTGGAAGATCGATCGTTTCTATCAGGCCAGCAAGGCCTGAAATCAATGCCACCGTTGCAGCCTGACGGATCAACCGAACAAATCACACACTTAACAAGCAGTGAGTATAAACAGGAATTCCTTTGTATATTGAAAAAATAGGACAGAACTACGAGTAGTTTAGAAGCTGAGCCAAGACCTTCTAATTAAGTGAGATTTCTATTTTTCTAAGTTAATAACTATGATTTGTACACGAGTATTAACGATAGATTTCAAGACCTTCAAATATAAAAGTGAGGAAAATTTAAGTTAAAACCTGAAAAACAAGTGAGACTAATTAAAATTTAATTAATTAAATTTAAATTTAAGTCAAGACCCGAAAGACAGTGAAACTAATTTTTTCCAATAGCTTTATTGGGCATAAAGTGAGGCTCAAGGAAGGAATAGTGAATTTAAAAAACGCGTTATTTTGGGATCCTTTTCTTTCCTATCTGTATTGGGAGATATTTGAATGTACTATTTGGGTACAAGTGCAATTTCAGCTAAACATAAGTAGATGCGCAGCTTGTTTTAAAACTGTTTTGTATATGTGAGTATTGTAAATGAGTCCCCGTGGCTCAACGAGGCTAGCCTGTTTAAATAAAGGTTGAATGAATGAATGAATGAATGAATGTGTGATGCTGAATGTAGCATGAATGAGAAAAAATAATAAAATAAAATAACGCAGAAAGACAACTGACAAAATTATGAATAGCAGTAAAAAGTAAGACTTTAGAGAAGACGCAAACCAAAAGATGTCAGATTTATGATCTAAAAAGCACCATGCTCGAATAAATAAATAAAAAAAAATAAGATCGGATAAATAAATAATCAAATAAATAAATAAAAATAAATAAGATTGGATAAATAAATAAATAAATAAATGAATAAATAAATAAAAATAAATAAGATCGGATAAATAAATAAATAAAATAGAGCTACCGGTAACTCAGTTCAGTTTGGAGAAATGGAGTTTAACTAAATGCTTGTTGCCACTGTCTGAGTTGAAAACTGGTAATTTGAGTTTTTGAGTTCTCAGTTGAGAAACAAACAACAGACCGGTTTCGTGCCTCAGGGGACACTGAGTTGTGGTTGTCATCTGTGAAGACCACACCTTGGCCTGGGGTGACACACACACACGCACACACACACACACGCGCACACACACACACACACACGCGCGCGCGCACGCGCACACACACACACACACGGCTAGGTGGAACAGTTATAGCAGTCCACTTTGGCTGTGGTTGCCTGCCTGGGAGGAGTCGACGAGGGACGGGACGGCCCCCAGAAACCATCTTGGCTCCAGCAAACTGGTTGGTCCACATAAGTTGTTTACAGCTTGGTGGGGGAAGATCAGTGTGCTGGAACTCTGACTGAGGAAGCCCTCTGGACTGAGGGTGAAACGTTTCGACTAAAAGAAACTGTCCAGATGACCAGATTGAGACTTATCAGATTTGATACCTGGATTATTGAGTATGAACCTTCTAGTTATAGCAGTGTTTCCATCAAGGTTTCTTGATGCACATTTTGAAGTGTCGCATCGGAAAAGCTGAATGGAAACAGCACAATTCAAGAGTTTTAACTTCCTCTAATTCGCAAAAGTTGATACGCTCGCTTGAGGTGGTTTTTGGGTTCTTCGAATCAGAGCCGACGCACAAAACGAGAGATGAAAACAGATTTGCCGACTCAGTTCTGCCGTAGCGAACATTCGCGTCACGTGACTTCGTCTCCGGACAACATGTAACATCGCTAAAACTAGTTGGCATGACAGAATAAATACAACTCGCCCGATAGCAACACGCACCTGAAATATTCTCACCATTTTGCCGAGATGTGTGGTCAGGTTCTGTTTTCAACTGCTACTTCCTGTTTACTGTAGACATGCGTAACGCTGACGTCTGACGTAATGACGCTGACGTCTGACGTAGTGCCGCTTTGCGTGACCTGGTGGATGCGTTTTCTTGGGCCAGTTGAGAGAGATACTTCTGATTCGCATTGATTTTTGTTTGCATTTTTGGGTTCGCTCGGGGTTTGAATTGAAAACAGATGCAAACACGTTTAGTGACTTGATCAGATTTCAGAATTAGTTGGCACCACCTGAAGAGGACTTCAGTGGTAATTTAGTACTATTACATAGACTTGATTGAATAAAATTAAATAGATGCTGTTTTGGATTATGCAGGACAAGCATAGTGGTGGACTATTAGGATTTATGAATTTAAGGATGTATGAATGTATATAGGAAATTGGTTTTGAGTTTTGATTCAAGTTAAATTAATATTTTTATTTTGAAATTGAGTGTTTGTACTTTGTAGAGTAGTTTGAAATCCCATTTTGTGCAAACAGGATGGCTCGTTTGAGGGGTAAATGCTGACAGGTGTTCCAAAAATAGGATTTACTAAAAGATAATTGATTTTGATATTGATTTAATTGTATTTAATAGGGTTTTGAATCAGAAAAGTGATTCTCCACTTAAATTGAAAAACAGGTGTCATGATGTGATCAGAACAGATACACACACACACAAACAGCATTGTGGTTTTTACATCCTGAAACTCTGGTTTTGATAACCAAATAAGATATTCACATGTATAAATTGATACAAGTCTACTATCAAGTGTGACTTTTATGAAAAACACCTGAAAGAACTACACTTCCTCAAGTGGAGCCTGGACTAAAAAGCGCCTTGCATAGCTGAACACAAGCTGAGGGGTCAAGCTGAGCTATGTGAAACCTTGTCCAGTGGACAACAAACACTTCCAGACAAGTCATGTATGAATTGATGCTGCACAACAGATGAACTCATGAAATCTTGAACTTTTGAATGAACTCATGAACTTTTGAACTCTTGAGCATACAGTGTACCCAGGCAAAAAGGAGCGGTGCTGGTCAAGCTACAGTGGTGGTCAAAGCTGTCAGAAGTCACTGAATGAAAACTGGAGCCCAGATGAATGAATACTGGAGCCCAGACGAAATATCAGTTTTGCATGTGATATATATATGATGGTGATGCAATAACCAGTTTTCAGGGGTCAAAGTTGCATTTTGCTGTTACATGAATAAGTACGCACATAGACTCATTTTTCAGACATACAACGAAATGACACATAGGTTGATATCATGAGTTTTAGCAGTCTGCTTGCTTTGAGATGAAAACTATTTCAAATTTCTTAAACGTAGAAATTTTAATATTTCATATTTTTTGTTTTTACAGGTCAGTGAGTAGGGACTCACTTGCAAAAGAGACCTGTACAGGAAGAGCTTCCTACATGTTTGATTTAGTATAAAAACATCTGTCCGTTTTTACTCTTGAACTGAGATAACTGCAGTTTGTTTGATGGTTTAAAAGGAATTTAAATTTATGTAATTGTTGATTGTTTAGATTAAAATGATATAGGAATGGAATTTAGTTTTATGATTCTAAGTTCTAGGTTTATATTTAAACTGTTTAAAAGGAGGGATTGTAAAAGATGACATTTATACAGTTTAAAAGATAAAAAATAAATAAATAAATAAAAAACTAATACATAAATAAAAACGAACGACATTTATAGCATTTAAAAGATAATTTAAAAGATGATTGATAACTACACTGACACCTATACAAACGACATTGCTTTTGTATATATCTAACCAAAACATTTTCTCTTTCCCCTGTCGAAATGTGCACAGATCCAAGAAACCTAGGGGGACGCCCCGACAAAAAACTAACTAGACGAAGATTTTAACTAGACAATGGATCAAACCACAGGTCCCTAAGGTGGACTTGATCAGGGTTTGATTGGAGACGTTGATAGTTCTGTTTTTCTTATGACTTGGAAACATTTTAATGTTTCATTGTATTTTTATGGGTAAGGTGATCATTTGAATTATATATTTTGCTCATGCATCAATGAAGTTCCTTCCACAGACTCCATGAGGTAAGCAAAAATTAATAATAATAATTAATTGTCTATGCCGGGATCCCTGACGATCCTGTTTTGAACTCAGAAACTAAACTGAGTAATGGCATACGTTTTTGGGAAAATGTTCTATTGTTGAGGTGATTTGTCTAAAACTAATACTAAAAAACTAACACTTTACTAATACGGATGTGGGAATTAAAAAAATATGTAAACATTATTGTGTATTTGTACTAATTTTTGTTTCTGCTCAGGTCATGCTGAGGGAGTTTGGCCCCACCCAGGAGACTGGTTTTGTCGGGGACCCCTGCTGGAAGCGAGAGTTGAAACGCTGGCTAAAGACCATCTCAGGGCAGGATGATACTTGAGATGAGGCAACAGGATTCCAGAATCTTCCATGGGCCACTCACTTGTCTGGGTGATAGAGTGACACAGAGCCAGACTGAGATGGAGCAACAGGATTTCTGCCGACAAACATGCTTTCTCTGCATCAAATGCGACGTCCTGAGAATGCCAACTTGCCGAGAGAAAATGCAGAACGATTTTAGCCATTATGCATTCTGTTTTTGGTCTATAAAAGACCTAGCTCATAAAAGAGCTTTTTCTTTGTTGTGTGTTTTCAATAATTGATTTTCCACACTTTAAGAGTTGTTTTGAGAAAGTTTTAGTGCAAGAAGTTACCTTTACTTTTAAAATTATTTTAGTTTAAAATTTCTTTAAGTTTTATTTTTATTTTAGATTTCTTTAAGTTTATTTTTAGTTCAAACTTCTTTGTTTTTAACTATATTAGTTTTAAAACTTCTTTAAGTTTTTTACTCTACTGCCAACAAAATATTTTTTTCAGATGAGCCTGATTTGTTTGTAAAGGCTGCAAAAATGATGAGGGCTCATTTTGCATTGGTTACGTTTTTCCTACTAAGTTTAGACCCAGAGGTTTTTTTCGGGCCAATCATCTGCGTAATGTTAAACAGTTTTAAATGATAAAAAGGGCCGATATATGTTAGAGTATTTTTATGATTATCATCTAAAACTTATAACATCATAACATGAAACATCTAGTCACTCCCTGAGAAAGAGTTGTCTTACACAACAATGCTGTTTACTGAAATAACAGAAACACCAAAGAATGTCTTCTTTGTTTCAGAACTTGTTGGTCCTGAGTTTGGCCAAAACTGACCAAGAGCCATTGTGTGAAAATTGTCTAACCTGTTTTTCTCTCAACCACGAGATGTATAAAGGCTGTCTGTGAACCATCCTCTACGGGCCTGTTTCAGACTTAGGAGGCAGGTCCCACTTTATAAAGTTAATTATACCACTGTTTTAACTCTTGTCATGTGTGTGATTCCTTTTTAGTAAAATGTTGCTGCGAGGTTTGGTTTAAGAAAACCCATCAGCGCCCCTGCAGGATTAGCTGAAGGAATACATTCACGCCTTTACGGCAGGGGCGTCAGCGTCACCCCAGAGACCCCGCCCTCTGGGTACTTAAGACACAGACGCCCATCCTACTTCCTCTTTTTGCCCTTCACCTGCTTAAACCTGAACTTCGTGGGACTTCTCTGTTGTTACATCGCTCGACCAGAGGTGAGCTCGCTCCCTACACTGTGCGTACAGAGAATTTCCTGCGTATTGCTAGACTAGCGAAAGCTAGTCTGGCACTTTTTTCCTTAACCCCAAAGTTTTCTTCTCTTCTCTCCACAGACTGCTTCGCTCGACGGCGCTAACTGCGTCTTATCACTACCCTGCTAAAGTCGTAGCAGGCTAGACAGCGAAAGCAACGCGACAGAGGAGACGTCTTGATCAAGATTTTTGAAAAGATTTGCTTGTTTTCTCTCGGACGTGGCTCCAGAGAAAGGAAAGCGAAAGCCGAAATTTACAAAAAAGGCTAGCAGGACGGCGAGCCCAACCTCGCTCGCCTGCCCCAGCCGCTGCGGTTTTTCCCTTTCGGCGACCGACACCCACGAGGCCTGTCCTGTCTGCCTGGGAACGCTGTACGCAAAAATGGCGTTGGATGCGCCCGACTCCTGCCCACACTGCAGCCAGATGCTGGAGGCGGTGAGGAGGCACCGGGTTGACTTCATAGCCAAAGCCATGGGCACAGCTGCGGCGCCAACAGACCCAGATCCCATTGAGGCTCTCACTCCCACGCCGGAGCTCGAGAGCATGGATTTGGGGGACAGTACTCGAGTCAAATGGGGCGACAGTCCAGACGTGGCGGCTCCCATTGGGGACTCGACAGCCGAGTTTGACAGTCAAGGCATGATGAATGCGGATGAGATCTCGCTAACAGCCTCGGGTGAAATTTCTGGTGATGAAGCCGACAACAAGTACGAAGGAGAGGAGGAGGACCTCTCTCAAAACCCGGCGCCAGTGCTCCCGGAGACTGACACCTCGATCCCCGCTCTGTTCGACTTGTGCCGCAGAGCGGCGGACGCGTTGCAGATCCCTTGGCCAGAACCTCCACCCCGTCAACAAGTCACGAGGTTGGCAGGAAATTATTTTTATGCCAAGCAGCAGTCTACAACAAGGCACAGGATGCCCATCTTCCCGGATTTCCTCACAGAGCTGACTCGCACCTGGGCTGAACCCAGAGCTTCCATGCTGCTCCCACTCTCACAGTTCCTGGACGTGGCTGGAATGGAAGCAGCGGGAATAGCCAACGTGCCACAGATGGAGGACATGCTTGTGTCTCACCTGGCCCCCAGATCCTCTGGAACAAAACCAACTTTTCCCAGTAGAGCCTGTCGAGCCTCAGCTACTCAGCTCGAGAAGTGCTACAGAGCTTAGGGCCTCGCGGTACGCACGATGAACGCGTCCACGATGATGCAGGCGTACCTGGCTGAAATGCTACAGGAGCTCCAGGTGACGACAGACAAACAGGCTGCCATTGAAGTGCTGGAGGAAGTCAGCAGGGCTACGGACTTTGTGCTCCGCATGATGGGGACAGCTGCCATTGCACAAGGCAGATGTATGGCTGAGGTGGTCATTACCCAGCGTCATATGTGGATGACCCTGACGGACCTTCCGGAAGGTCAGCGGGTCCCTTTACTGCACCACTCGATAGAGCCGGCGGGACTATTCGGAAATGCCCTGGACATTCAGACCAGGCTAGATTCAGACCAGGCTGGAACAGAGGCGTAAACAGGCTGAGACCCTCCGGGAAGGCATGCCCAGGAGAACTTTTGCCCTCCCCCAGGGAAACAGCTGGGAACAGACCTGTGCAGCCTCGGCATTGCTCAACCACACGTAACCCTCCGTAGAAGAGGCCGGCGTATGAGGGGGAGCACCGGCAGAGACCTCCACCGGGTCCACCATAGGCTTGTCATTCCTGGAGTAGGAACAGGTTCGTACCCCGCCAAGCGGTCCAACAGAGGACCTCTTCGGCAAATCGTGACACGAGACAGAAGCGAGCCTGATGAAACGGGCCCTCTGCTCAGCTTTACCGGCTCGCCCGCCCAGGTGGTACGGGGGCCAATTGTTACATGTCCAGACTTTATTTGTAAAAAAGTACAAAAATCTGGTGACTTTGATTTATGCACAAAACATGACTGTTCTGATGTATGTGAAATAAAGTCAAAAAGGTTATTGCACAAAACACAAAATAAAAACTCAAAGAACAGTTTCACTCTGTTTCTTTACAAAAAACAACAACAAAAAAAACCAACAGCAACATCAACAACATAGCTCCCCTCTGATATTGATTGCTATAAAGGGTGGGGGCTGTCACCCCCTTTCCCTCGTGGTTCAAGGGGTACCAGCTCAGAACAATAAGCCCCAGCAGGTCGCCGTAGGACTGTCTGCAACAGACAGACCTAGAGGCGTCTGCAAACAGGTATACCGGCTCTCACGAGGCCAGGTGAGGGGGGTCACACGTTTCAACCCCCACACCATCAGAACTCAGAGGGCCGAAAATACACAAATTCCACAAGGCCTGCGGCACGTCCGCATGCCCGGGGGGTGTTCCAACAGAACTTGGTGACCATGACAACGTACTGTTATGGTCCCCAGATGCTTTTTAGCGGATGTCAGCAATGAATAATGGGGGGGCTACAACAAGGGCCCACAGGCTCGAGCCAGACTCACATGATGAGAAAAGGGACAGCAATGATGCTGCGGCTTTTGTAAACAAATGTTGTTACTAGTGCATTAACAGAGTACCCGAGTTTTCGACAGCTCGAGTGCTTTGACTTCTATCGAGGCTTTTTTGTCCAACTCGGGTACCCGTAGTGACGTCACATTTCACATTTCACAGCGCGCGGGGCAGCTTTTAGCTTTTAGTAGACGCTACAAAATGGATTCCTGTGTGCGCACGGATGTTAATGGAGCAGGCCGTCTTGTCAAAAAGGTAAAACAGTTTATAATTTTATAAAATGCGCTACTTCGTGTTGACTTTCTTTGTAGTAGATTGTGACAGCAGAGGGCAGTGTTGCAATGCAGGTCCCATATTATAACACGGCCGAAACGGCTTCCTTTCTCTCGTTTCACAAACAAAAAAAAACAAATATTCATCTCTCTAGAGCTACCAAAAATCTATAAACACAATCTCTAAAAGTAAACCTAAATTGCACAGCTGCAGGCGGTGGTACGGTGTGGCTGTGGCCCCATTTGTTTTTAAGTTTCGGTTTTCATCGCTTTATACTTTCACTTTTAATATTATTAATATAACTAATAGTTTTGTTTTTCCTGTGACTTATGTGCAGTATGATAAATGATAGGAGCATAATAAATGCTCCCAATGCTTTGTTGGTCTTTTTTTTCTTTTTGTAAAGACGTTTTTAGGCATTTATATTTATTTATTTATTTTGCATCGTAAGACACTGTGACGTCATCGGCTACTCGAGCGTCGTTCGAGTTTTTTTATGTTAATGTCGAGGTTAAAAATTATGTACTCGTTCAACCCCTAGTTGTTACAAAGCAGGAAATGCACCTGGACAGGATCAGATACTTCTCCCTCATGCCGGAGAAGGCCTGGACTTAACGACTTCATCCAGGCTTATAGGTGCTGGGGAGAAAAAGGTGTTTTGTGCAGTTTTAGATCCTCACACTGGAACGGACTTTTCATCTCGTAAAGACAGCAGGCTGTGTACCAACAGTGTACCTGAATTGTGTGACAGAGCTCAACACACTAGCTCAGCTGTGCTTTTGAATTGTATACCCTCGTCAGGAGCTTTGCAGCTCAGTCATAATATTGCAAATACGAATTCAGATTACCGTATTTCTGGGCGTACGAGTCACCACCACTTTGGTCAAAGCACGTCCTTAGAGAAAATGTGCCCGACACAGCTCCCTGGAGTCATAACCAGCTCCAGAGTAATGGTGGAGCCGGAGGCTTGTGAACCGGACCCGGCCATGGAGCGGCCTGGAGTTCGGAGGTCTGTTCGCATACAAAACCTGCACTCCCTCCGTGGCAGGCCTCTCACTAAAAGGAGCAAAAGCAAACGTTCTGACCCACGGTTGTCCACCAGGGACAATGCATTGTACCTGTCCCCCAACATCCCCGGTTCAGGTGGTATGGGGACAAATTTACAGGAAGATCCCCTCCCTAATATAGTTGGCCCCCAAGGGGTCACAGGGCCCAGGGCCCCTGGAGGTGTGCTTAATTCCGGAACGTGGACATCTGCTCCTTTTCAGAGACCTGCTACCTTAACAACAAGAACAGCATCTCCGCTTACGCCCGGGACTGTGACAAACTTCATCTTGGCTGCTGAGAGGAACAAACTGATGGCCTCAGGACTCCCTAGCAACGTGGTAGACTATAAAAGGGGCAAGAGCAATGTCAACCCAGACTCTCTATGCTCGTAAATGGTGTGTTTTTGAAGCTTGGTGCATGGAAAGTAATATTGTTTCTTATTCCTGTGACTTGGTCCAGATTCTTACCTTTCTATAGGACTTGCTGGAGAAAGGCTGCTCCTTTTCCACAATTAAAGTGTTTTTGTCAGCCATCTCAGCATGCCATGAGGGCTGGGGGGACGGGAGACGCCCGGTGCCCATCCTGTCATGATAAGGTTCATTAAGGGCATACTGAGGAAGAGACCTCCCAGCAGGACCTTGAACCCTGATTGGGATCTCCAATTGGTCCTGAGTGCTCTGTGAACCCCCATTCGAACCATTAAGCAACATTAATTAAACATTTGCAATCCGCTTTTGACATCATCCAGTCAGATCTGTTCCGTCTCAAACTTGTCCTAAATGCTGATAAAACAAAAGGGATGTTTTTTTCAAATAGGAAGGCGGTTCCAGCAGATCCTCCTCTGATTTTTTCTTCAAATGGTGTCCCTATTGAGTTTGTTGATTCCTATAAATATCTGGGTATCCTGATCGATTCACATCTCTCTTTTAAACTCCACGTGGAAAACCTAGTGAAGAAATTGAAAGTTAAACTGGGTTTCTTTTTCAGAAACAGATCCTGTCTAACACTGAATGTTAGGAAACGCCTTGTATCCGTGACTTTCCTTCCCTCCATTGATTACGGTGACATTCTCTACATGAATGCTCCTACAAGCACCCTGCGGATGTTGGATGTGGTCTATCATGGTGCACTAAGATTCATAACTGGTTGTGATTATCGTACCCACCACTGCACCCTGTATTCACTGGTTAATTGGACATCATTAACCTCACGCAGACTCTTCCACTGGTACATTTTCATCTTTAAATCACTTCTTGGTCTGCTGCCCTCATACATCTCCTCCTACATGTCTTTGCGTGAGTGCAGCTACAGCGTGCGCTCTCAGGACATGATTACCTGCAGTGTTCCGTCAGTGAGGACTGAACTTGGAAAAAGGGCCTTCTCCTACTCTGCTCCTGCTTCATGGAATATCTTACAAAAAGATCTGAAGCTCTCGACCTTGACTTCTCTAAATGGTTTTCAGAATCTGTTGGAATCCTGGCAAAAACCAATGCAGATTTGTTCCTGTCTTTGATTTTATACGTCTACCTTATAATGTTTTGCTAGTTTTTTGATACTTTGTTAAAAAAAAAAAAAAAAAATAATATATCTTTTGTTTTTTTCTCTCTTTTTGTTTTCTATTGTTTATTGTTTGTTTGTTTATTGTTTAATGAAATTCTATCACTGCTGTTCATTGTTCTTTAGTTTTAGCAGGTCGCTTTCGTAAATGAGCCCATGAGGTTCAAAAGATTTACCTGACTAAATAAAGGTTGAATGAATGAATTAAGATAGATTTACTATCTTACACTGTAATGCCAAAATTACACAGCACGCGGCTCCGCCCCGCTCCGGTCCGCAGGTCGCAGCTGAACGAGTCCAATTCCCACTGCCTCCGCTCCGCTCAGGTCCGCCTGGATGCGCCGCTCCGAGACACGTGCGAGATCGCGCGATAAATCAAGTGATAAATAAGTAAGTCAGAACAAAACAATTCATTTGGTGGAAGAAGGAGAACAACTGTAGAGAGACTGCTGCCTTGATCTTCTCTCGTAAATGAGCTACATGGTTTGAGCAACAGGAAGTGATGTTTACATTTCAGAATAAAATACTTTTTTATTTATTTATTTCTTGTATTGCGTTTGTAGGCGTAGTCATAGTCATAAATATAATAGTTTAGTCATAGAATAGTCATAAATGATAGTTTGACAGCATTTTTGTACAAATAAATCCGTATAGAGCTAGGATTAGTCCGCCCGTGGTGATTTTATTTTGTAAATACGGAAGTTGTGCTCGTTCCTTTTCCTGTTGGTGCGACGTAATCTTCAAAAGTTGACTCCGGCACAGCTCCGGCGTCCGGCAGAAATAGAAAAATTTCTAATTTTGACGGACTGCCGTCCGCTCTCCGCAGCTCGCCGCCGCCGTGCGGAGCCAGTGTAAATTCTGTCATTGATTATAATGGGTGCGTATTTGCTGCGGAGGACGGACCGGAGCGGGGCGGAACCGCAACACGTGTGGTGTAATTTTGGGGTAAGATCTACTTAGTTCACCTTACTTAAAAAAAGTACGCAAACTCGTTGCCTCAAAAAAATTAAGCAAAGTAGTCTTAAGATTAGTGAGTAAGAAAAGCTAATCTTTTTTAAGTTTGCAGTACTAAATCAAGTAGTACAACTAATACAAAAAAAATAAGTTCAGATAACTCATTAGCCATGCTTAGTGTTAACTTATTTTTTTTAATTTGTGTGGACTGATGTAAATTTAACCCCACTTAGAATTACTAAATACCTACAACTTACTACCAAATCATTTTGTACATCAACAACTGGCTAAATTAACTGGGAAATATCAAACAAAAAACTAATTTAAACTGGTAAAACCACAGTAAAATTTTGTATGTAAAATAAAGGATATTTTGTGTATTTTGTTCATCGCTAATAATAATCAAATTAAATGGTAAGTTACTTTTTAAACCCGCTAACTGACTACCAGTACTACTACTGTCATTACAAAACATGCAAAATGTAACATCATGGAATGAGAGGTACATATCACTTTCGAAAAATTTATTGTCACCATTTTTAAACAATTCAGCAACTCTGACTTAATCCACAATCAAAAACTGAAGATTAGCCTCTTTTAGTCAAGACAGTTTTCAATTAACAAAATGTACCAAATGCCAGGCAAAAAGCTTAAAATAAATTAAATGTAAATGTTTACATTTTTAGCAGTTGTCTTAATACAGTACTTTAAACAAAAAATGTGGAAATGTGGAAGTTTAGGCAAAAATGTGCAATACGTCAACCGTCCACAAAGCAACAACTTGTAGTACCGGTACCTTTTCTCCAACAGAACAGTCCAAAAACTTGCGGTTTTTCAATGAACAGTCCACAGAGCAGAAACTTCAAATATTTTTTTCCTGCTAAAAGTCCACAAAACAAAAACTTGCAGTGCTTCTTCAATGAACAGTCCACAGAGCAGAAACTTCAAATATTTTTTTCCTGCTAAAAGTCCACAAAACAAAAACTTGCAGTGCTTCTTCAATGAACAGTCCACAGAGCAGAAACGTCAAATATTTTTTTCCTGCTAATAGTCCAAAAAGCAAAAACTTGCAGTGCTTCTTCAATGAACAGTCCACAGAGCAGAAACTTCAAATATTTTTTTCCTGCTAATAGTCCAAAAAGCAAAAACTTGCAGTACCTCTTCATTGAACAAGTTAGAGTCCACAGAGAGAGTCCTTATTTAGGTGTCACACCACTCGTGATCGGTGAGTTCCTGTATCAGGGTGAGGACTCGGGGGTTCAGGTTGAGACGACGCTTTGAGTGTTTGTTCTCCACTTTGGTTCCCTTTTCTGGATTTATCCGAAAAAAAACACCTGTTAAAAGAAAAGACGACCATTATAATTATTTTGAAGTTTCAGTAAAGTAAAATACATATTTAAAAAAGCTAAGTCTGGTCCTCTGGACATTCAAAAAACAAAACAAAACAAAAAAGTAGAAATGTTTCGTCTTTCGTCTGAAAGACTTCCTCAGTCTGAGCTGCTGTATTCAGCTTAGTCTTATAAATAGCACCCTCTCAGTGGATCAACCAGTTTTCTGATGACAAACAAAACCAGCTGCTCCCATGATCAAGGAGGACCATCAGCCTAACGATGGATCGTTAGTACCCTGATGGTTGTTTGCTATTCACAGAGGGCTGAGTGATACTAGCAATAACAGCATTGTAGGAGGGGGACAGTTGAACCAGGAGGCCTCAACCCCTTTTTAATGATGGACGGTTTCTTTTCACAAAGATGGCCTCCTTTACTCCTCTCTAAAACCATCGTTCCTATGAACGAGGCCATCTACATACATACTACATACATACATACGTATGTAAATGTATGTATATATATACATGTATGTATATATATATTATATATATATATATATATATATATATATATATATATATATGTATTTATGTATTTGTATGTATATGTATTTGTATGTATATGTATTTGTATGTATATGTATTTGTATGTATATATGTATTTATATGTATGTAGTATGTATGTATTATGTGTGTAGTATTTATGGAGTATGTTGTAGGTATGTATGTACGTATGTGGTATGTATGTGTGTATGTATGCATGTAGTATGTATGTATGTGTGTAGTAATTACGTTGTATGTATGTATGTACTGGTATGTACATGCATGCATGTAGTGTGTACCTGTATGTACATGCATGTAGTATGTATCTGTATGTACATGCATGTAGTATGTATCTGTATATACATGCATGTAGTATGTACATGTATGTACACGTACATGTATGTACACGTACATGTACGTACACGTACATGTATGTACATGTACGTACACGTACATGTATGTACATGTACGTACACGTACATGTATGTACATGTACGTACACGTACATGTATGTACACGTACATGTATGTACATGTACGTACACGTACATGTATGTACATGTACGTACACGTACATGTATGTACATGTACGTACATGTACATACATGTACCGGTATGTACACGTATGTCCACGTACCGGTATGTACATGTATGTCCACGTACCGGTATGTACATGTACGTGCATGTACACATACGTACACGTACGTACACGTACGTACACGTACACGTACGTACACGTACACGTACACGTACATACACGTACACGTACACGTACGTACACGTACACGTACGTACGTACACGTACACGTACGTACACATACGTACACGTACGTACACATACTTACACGTACACGTACGTACACGTACGTACACGTACACGTACGTACACGTACACGTACGTACACGTACGTACACGTACGTACACGTACGTACACGTACACGTACGTACACGTACACGTACACGTACGTGCACGTACGTACACGTACGTACACGTACGTACACGTACGTACACGTACACGTACGTACACGTACACGTACACGTACGTACGTACGTACACGTACGTACACGTACACGTATGTACACGTACGTACACGTACGTACACGTACATGTACGTACACGTACATGTATGTACACGTACATGTATGTACACGTACGTGTATGTACACGTACGTGTATGTACACGTACGTGTATGTACATGTATGTACACGTACATGTATGTACACGTACGTGTATGTACATGTATGTACACGTACGTGTATGTACATGTACGTACGTGTATGTACATGTACGTACACGTACGTGTATGTACATGTACGTACACGTACATGTATGTACGTACACGTACATGTATGTACATGTATGTACATGTATGTACATGTACGTACACGTACATGTATGTACACGTATGTACATGTACGTACACATACATGTATGTACACGTACGTACACGTACACGTACATGTACATACACGTACGTACACGTACATCATGTACAGTCGTACATACACGTACGTACACGTACATGCATGTACACGTACGTACACGTACATGCATGTACACGTACGTACACGTACATGCATGTACACGTACGTACACGTACATGCATGTACACGTACGTACACGTACATGCATGTACACGTACGTACACGTACATGCATGTACACGTACGTACACGTACATGCATGTACACGTACGTACACGTACATGCATGTACACGTATGTACACGTACATGCATGTACACGTATGTACACGTACATGCATGTACACGTATGTACACGTACATGCATGTACACGTATGTACACGTACATGCATGTACACGTATGTACACGTACATGCATGTACACGTATGTACACGTACATGCATGTACACGTATGTACACGTACATGCATGTACACGTATGTACACGTACATGCATGTACACGTATGTACACGTACACGCATGTACACGTACATGCATGTACACGTATGTACACGTACATGCATGTACACGTATGTACACGTACATGCATGTACACGTATGTACACGTACATGCATGTACACGTATGTACACGTACATGCATGTACACGTATGTACACGTACATGCATGTACACGTATGTACACGTACATGCATGTACACGTATGTACACGTACATGCATGTACACGTATGTACACGTACATGCATGTACACGTATGTACACGTACATGCATGTACACGTATGTACACGTACATGCATGTACACGTATGTACACGTACATGCATGTACACGTATGTACACGTACATGCATGTACACGTATGTACACGTACATGCATGTACACGTATGTACACGTACATGCATGTACACGTATGTACACGTACATGCATGTACACGTATGTACACGTACATGCATGTACACGTATGTACACGTACATGCATGTACACGTATGTACACGTACATGCATGTACACGTATGTACACGTACATGCATGTACACGTACGTGCATGTACACGTATGTACACGTACGTACACGTACACGTATGTACACGTACGTACACGTACACGTATGTACACGTACGTACACGTACACGTATGTACACGTACGTACACGTACACGTATGTACACGTACGTACACGTACACGTATGTACACGTACGTACACGTACACGTATGTACACGTACGTACACGTACACGCATGTACACGTACGTACACGTACACGCATGTACACGCACGTACACGCATGTACACGCACGTACACGTACCGGTATGTACACGCACGTACACGTACCGGTATGTACACGCACGTACACGTACCGGTATGTACATGCATGTACCGGTATGTACATGCATGTACCGGTATGTACATGCATGTACCGGTATGTACATGCATGCACATGTACCGGTATGTACATGCATGCACATGTACCGGTATGTACATGCATGCACATGTACCGGTATGTACATGCATGCACATGTACCGGTATGTACATGTATGCACATGTACCGGTATGTACATGTATGCACATGTACCGGTATGTACATGTATGCACATGTACCGGTATGTACATGTATGCACATGTACCGGTATGTACATGTATGCACATGTACCGGTATGTACATGTATGCACATGTACCGGTATGTACATGTATGCACATGTACCGGTATGTACATGTATGCACATGTACCGGTATGTACATGTATGCACATGTACCGGTATGTACATGTATGCACATGTACCGGTATGTACATGTATGCACATGTACCGGTATGTACATGTATGTACATGTACCGGTATGTACATGTATGTACGTATGTATGTATGCATGTATATATGTACGTACGTGTACATGTACATGTATGTATGCAAGTATGTATGTACCGGTATGTATGTAAATGTGACAGTATTTACCTCTCCATGGCCAATGTCCATTGCTTCCAAGTCATCAACACGAGACTTCCTCACCCTGGGGCGGCCGTGGTGTAGTGGTAATGGCAGTCGACCCCTGATCGGAAGGTTGGAGGTTCGAATCCCGCATCCGCCCACCATGTGTCGTTGTGTCCCTGAGCAAGACACTTAACCCCGAGTTGCTCCCGGTAGGTCTGGATGGCGCCTTGCAAGGAAGGCTACCACTACCGGTGTATGAATGTCTGAATGAATGGGTGGATGGCTGGTATTGTAAAGCACTTTGGGGCTCCTCACAGGGGGCTGGAAAGCGCTATATAAATAAGCTCCATTTATCCTCTCCCTGCGAGATCGCTCTTCCTAGAAAACAAAACCGAGCTGTGACGGTCCACACAGACAAATGGTTTTATGGCATAACTTCACAAACAGGAAGTCTTACCCAAATTATGTCCTCCTTCTCGGTCTCCTGAAGCTGGTAGAGGATTTTTGACAGCTCCTGATCCGACTCCATTTTCCCTATGATACGTTCCTTTTCTGCTTCACTCTGAGCACTCGCCAGCATGGTACAATACTGAACTGTGCGTGTGAAAAACACAAACAATTTCAAAATATTAATTATTATTATTAATAATAATATATCTCCTTCACCGTATTCATCTGAGTGTTCATCTCGTACTTTTCCAAACTGGTCTTCATCTCCTTCCTGCAAACCAGAAAAATGATTACTTTTATAATTTATTTTGAGCACAAACATCTGGATGTTCCAAAGCTTCTGAGGACAAAATTTACAATAACTTTCATCAGTGAAATTCAAAGTCAGGTGAATCTTATTTTCAATGAGGGTCAGTTCGTTGTGCAGAAAGCTGAGAACAAAAAGGAATATACAGGTAGTCCCCAACTTACGAGCGCTCTTACTTACGAGGTTCCGGACTTACGAGCTGGCGAATTTTTGGAAAAAACGCAAAAAATACCGAGTTTTTCTGTGTTTTTTCACCACAGTTCGTTAGCTAAACATGTGGACACACGTTTCCGATCATTTTTATGCACTCATAAGCAGTTTTTCGATGAAAAACAAGTGTTTGTAGTCGCGCTAGCAAAACCGTTCCAACTTACGAGCGAAATTCCGGACTTACGAGACACGTGGCGGCCGTTCCAATTTACGAGATTTCCGTGTTACGAGCGCCTCGTTGTAACGGAACTCGCTCGTAAGTCGGGGACTACCTGTAACATCATGAAAAAAAAACTTTACCTCTTCATCAGATTCAAACTGCACATTCACACCATATGTTTCATCAATGCTGTCATCTGTTAATAAATGGAAATGTCTCGTCACATTAACAGGAATAAAAATCTTAAAGAGTAAACATAGCTGCACTATAGATATCTCCTAAATTTTCACAAGTTGGCATGAGTTGTCTAAAACGTTCAAGTGTGAGAGGGCCTTATGACACATTCATTCTGATGTTTAAGATGAATAGATAAATGAATAAGTCATTTAATGGTGATGGATTTTACTCACATGAAGCGTCACCTTCTTCAAGCTTGAAGATGCTTTTCCAAACAGGGATTTCCTGTAATAACATTAACCAGACTTGTGGTTATAAATTAGAAAATTAAGAAAAAAACTATTTTAGTTTTACAGTTCGAATTACATTACACATGAGAATAATCACTTATTCATTACATGTCAAGCTCAGATATTTGTGTGGGTCCGAGTACAAATGCAGCTGCAGCTGCCAGGAAAAAGACAAAGAGAAGATATATGGATGCAGTTAGAGAGGACATGAAGGTAGTTGGAGTGAGGACATGAGGATGCAGAGGACAGAGTGAGGTGGAGGAGGATGACTCGCTGTGGTGACACCTGAAAAGGGAAAAGCCGAAAGAAGAAGATGCTCACCGTTTCACACAGGGACCCTTTGCACAGCTAACAGAAGCTAGCTAGTAGTTGTTGAGCAGACTGAAATGGGAGGTTTGCTGGTGGCCTGTCTGATCCGTGATCAACAAGCCAAGGGGCAGCAGAACCAAACGTTTGGTTCAGGTTGCTATTATTTTTTTAAGTGTTTGCAGTCTGTGCGACTCACTCGTGTATCCTCTTAGCTTAGCTGCTAAGAAGCAACTGGGGGAAGACACCCCTCGTGCCCCCACCTTTCTTTACTGCGGTAAAGTTAGTTCCTTTCTTTTCCCTGCGGGGCAGGGCACGCGCGAGCACAAACCTCAAACGAAAATTTAAAATTGTGGAATATTGCCACTAGCTAGGTTTATGTTAAATA
>JBBPBX010064861.1:0-20125 GCA_038048925.1 Garcialebias charrua | reverse complement strand
TAGGTCCCTGTACGACCGGTGTCAGAGCTTGGTCCGCATCGCTGGCAGTAAGTCAGGCTCGTTTCCGGTGAGAGTTGGACTCCGCCAAGGTTGCCCTTTGTCACCGATTCTGTTCATAACTTTTATGGACAGAATTTCTAGGCGCAGCCAAGGTGTTGAGAGGATCCGTTTTGGTGGCCTTAGAATCGCTTCTCTGTTTTTTGCAGATGATGTGGTCCTATTGGCTTCATCAGTTCGTGATCTACAGCTTTCACTGGAGCGGTTTGCAGCTGAATGTGATGCGGCCGGGATGAGGATCAGTTCCTCCAAATCCGAGGCCATGGTCTTGAGCCGGAAAAGGGTAGCATGCCCTCTCCGGGTCGGGGAGGAGGTCCTGCCCCAAGTGGAGGAGTTTAAGTATCTCGGGGTCTTGTTCACGAATGAGGGAAAACTGGAGCGTGAGATCGATAGGCGGATAGGTGCAGCATCCGCAGTGAAGCGGGCGCTGTACCGGTCTGTCGTGGTGAAGAGAGAGCTGAGTCAAAAGGCAAAGCTCTCAATTTACCGATCGATCTACGTTCCCACCCTCATCTATGGTCATGAGCTCTGGGTTATGACCGAAAGAACGAGATCTCGGATACAAGCGGCTGAAATGAGTTTTCTCCGCAGGGTGTCTGGACTCTCCCTTAGAGATAGGGTGAGAAGCTCAGTCATCCGGGAGGGACTCGGAGTAGAGCCGCTGCTTCTCCACATCGAGAGGAGCCAGTTGAGGTGGCTCGGGCATCTGGTTAGGATGCCTCCTGGACGCCTCCCTGGTGAGGTGTTCCGGGCATGTCCCACCGGGAGGAGACCCAGAGGAAGACCCAGGACACGCTGGAGGGACTATGTTTCTCGGCTGGCCTGGGAACGCCTTGGGATTCCCCCAGAGGAGCTGCTCCAAGTGGCTGGGGAGAGGGAAGTCTGGGCCTCCCTACTTAGGCTGCTACCCCCGCGACCCGACCCGGATAAGCGGAAGAAAATGGATGGATGGATGGATGGAAAAGACCCGATTCTTGTGTGTGGGGGTGGTGGTAGTTTTTTTTATTAATAAAAAGCTATTAACTATGCAGACCTATGTATTTTTGTTTTTTATTGTGGAAAAATTAAGTATAGAAATAAAGCATAAAGTTAAAATTTGTGTTTTTTTTCTCCTCGTACATGTTCCAGCAAAAGAAATAAGAGGAAAACTGCTAAAACGAGTCCTTTTTTTATAGCTTATATAACAACCAATAAAATTCAGTTTGATGTCAGTTTTGCTCAAAGCTTGAAAGAGCCACTGCAGAAGAACCAAAGAGCCGCATGTGGCTCCAGAGCCGCAGGTTACAGACCCCTGGGCTAAGTGCTTGGTAAAAATACAGTACTGTAAGTATGAGGTGCCCTTTGGATGTATGAGGTGCCGTTTGGACGTATTTTCGACTTACGGCGATTTTCGTGTTACGAACGGGCGTAGGAACGGAACTCGTTCGCAAGTCGGGGAGTACCTGTACAAATGATTTTTGTTTGTTTGATTGATCAGTTTAGTTTGAACTTTAACAAGAAAAACTGGAAAATGTATCTACAGAAGCTGTCTGGCTGTATGCAAAAAATATTTACAGTGACCTCAGCACCAGAGATTGGAGAGCCCGACCCAAAGTCCCCAGGCTCCGCTTCCTCAGTGGAAGACGTGCCAGTAGGATTGAGGAGGTCTTCGAAGTACTCCGCCCACCGACTCACAACATCCCGAGTTGAGGTCAACAGCACGCCATCCCCACCATAAATGGTGTTGGTCGCGTACCGCTTTCCCCCCCTGAGACGCCGGATGGTGGACCAGAATCGCCTCGAAGCCGTACGGAAGTCATTCTCCATGGCCTCTCCGAACTCCTCCCACGCCCGAGTTTTTGCCTCAGCAACCACCCGAGCCGCATGCCGCTTGGACTGTCGGTACCTATCTGCTGCTTCCGGGGTCCCACAGGCCAAAAAGGCCCAATAGGACTCCTTCTTCAGCCTGACAGCATCCCTCACTGCCGGTGTCCACCACCGGGTTCGAGGGTTGCCACCACGACAGGCACCAACAACCTTGCGGCCACAGCTCTGATAAGCTGCCTCGACAATAGAGGCGCGGAACATGGCCCACTCGGACTCCATGTCCCCCGCCTCCCTCGGAACGTGTTCAAAGCTCTCCCGGAGGTGGGAGTTAAAGCTCCGTCTTACGGGAGACTCTGCCAGACGTTCCCAGCAGACCCTCACAATACGTTTGGGTCTGCCAGGTCTGACCGGCATCCTCCCCCACCATCGGAGCCAACTCACCACCAGGTAGTGGTCAGTTGACAGCTCCGCCCCTCTCTTCACCCGAGTGTCCAGGACATGCGGCCGCAGATCAGATGAGACGACAACAAAGTCGATCATCGAACTGCGACCTAGGGTGTCCTGGTGCCAAGAGCACATATGTACACCCTTATGCTTGAACATGGTGTTCGTTATGGACAATCCATGACGAGCACAGAAGTCCAATAACAGAACACCACTCTGGTTCAGATCAGGGGGGCCGTTCCTCCCAACCACACCCCTCCAGGTCTCACTGTCATTGCCCACGTGAGCGTTGAAGTCCCCCAGCAGAACAAGGGAGTCCCCAGGAGGCGCACTCTCCAATACCCCCTCCAAGGACTCCAAAAAGGGTGGGTAATCTGCGCTGCCGTTTGGCGCATTGGCACAAACAACAGTCAGAGCCCGTCCCCCTACAGTGTATTTTTAATTGACCTTAAACCAGAAAAAGAGTACTAAAACATGTTGCTGAAAAGGTAGAATAAGCTTAAATTAGCAGAAGAAAGCAAAAAGAATATATTTGCCCAATTAGGCTGAAAGAAGCAGAAATGAGCACAAAAATGTGGAAATTATCTGAAGAAAATCTAAAATTAGAAAAAAGATTCAGCTGAAAAGTAGCTAAAATAGCAGAAAGAAGCATCACCAGAATGAAGTTGAGAGAGCACATTTTTGCTGAATTAGGATGACATTTTTTTAATAAGAGCATTAAATGTGGAATTAGCTTAAAAAGCTAAAATTAGCATAGAAACAACATCATATCTGGCTCGTTCACCTTGAATTCAGCAGGCGTTGTGTTCTTGTATTCTCCGTCTGTGCATCTTCATGAAGTGTTCCTTCAGTTTTGCCGGCGCCAGACTAGTTGCTCAACTTCGTGTTGCATATCATGCAGATAGGACGCTGACTCCCATCCCGTTCCGTGACACAAGTGAATCCATGTCCAACCACTTTCTTTTTTTGCCCGACATATTTACCGTAGTTTGTAAACACACGACGTACAGCCATTTACTTCATGCGCGCGTTATATTTCCGCATCACTGCACTGAATCGTGTGTTGCCAGATTGGGTGGTTCACCGCGTTATATTTCCGCATCACTGCACTGAATCGTGTGTTGCCAGATTGGGCGGTTCACCGCGATTTTCCTTCTGACTTTTGCAGATAGAGAGTGCTTTGGGCGGGTGGGACTCTATTTGGCAACGCCGGTCACAACGGTGTTTACACAAGTGTGTCTTTACATCCGAGGCAGAGACTCCACCTAACCCCTGAGACCAGCTCATCGAACCCCTGGGGTTCGATCGAACCCAGGTTAAGAACCAGTGCCCTACACGTAGGCGAAGGGAGGCTACCCTCTTGTTCACCGGGGTGAACCCCAACGTACAGGCACCAAGATGGGGGGCAACAAGTATGCCCACTCCTGCTCAGCGCCTCTCACCAGGGGCAACTCCAGAGTAGAAGAGTGTCCAACCCCTCTCAAGGAAACTGGTTCCAGAGCCAGAGCCATGCGTTGAGGTGAGTCCGACTATTTCTAGCCGGAACCTCTCAACCTCACACACTAGCTCAGGCTCCTTCCCCACCAGAGAGGTGACATTCCATGTCCCAATGGCCAGCTTCTGTAGCCGAGGATCAGACCGCCAGGGTCCCCGCCCTCGGCCACCACCCATCCCACATTGCACCCGACCCCTTTGGCCCCTCCCATAGGTGGTAAGCCCATGGGAAGGTATAGGGAAACATAAGAAATAATATTATAGTGAATTATTAGATAAAAGTAATGGTGATATGAAAGCAACATGGTGAGTAATGTTTAGTGTTCTGAAGAATCATAAAGTAAAAACGGGTATTTCACAGTATTTTGTAAAGGACAACGATGAAATGGTAGTAATATAGGAAGGGGTCAGTTTACTGACTTACCTATATTTTAGATGTAAATTGGCAGGGTTTAGACTGACACAAAAATACATCATTAATTAAACGAGTTCTCTCTTTTTCAGCTTAATATCAATGATTCTATACCTTGACCAGATGTAATTCACAGGAAACGTTAAACTTATGTTGGCACAGCAGGACTGGACCATTTATTTAACATAATTGTAAAATACATCACAACATATGTACATGATTGGTTGATCATTTTTCCTATAATTAACTTCAGCATAGATGAAACACGCGTCCGTAATTTCATAGGAACAACAGAACACAAATTATGGGTGTTAATAACATATCTCTGCTGGCACAATAACTTAAAGTTTAGTTACTTAAAGTAAGAAAGTTTCAGTGAAGAGAAAATGGAGGATGAGGAAAATGAAGGATGAGGAGATGCATTATCTTGACGTGTTTTAACCAGAAGCATGGCAGCTCTCCGGCCGATCTCAGCTACACGTTGGTACCCTTGGCAAATCATATGACAACGTTGTTACCTCGTGAAGATGGTCAATCTCCCTCGGTCCAGTTTGGTCAGTTCGTTTACCATTCTTCAGCGTCTCCAGACGTGTGCCAAGACTCGAACTGAAAGTAACGGCAGCTCCTGGTGTTGTTGTTCAAGATAAGACGTTCCTTAAAGGAATGTCAATAAAAGAGAGCTTAGAGCTCAAAAACAGACTCATAGCTTGCAAGTGCTATGAAGTCCCAACTGAATGACGTGTCATTGGCGTTTGACTGACGTTCATTCAGCTCTTTGGGGAACCTCATGGCTTGAGGACCTCCACCGACTCTCTCAGTTCCAGCTTAGCTTAGAACTTTAAGAAAGGATCTGTGATCAGTGACTTGTTCTTTCCCCATTGGTCCAAACAAACCAGTGGATGAAGGTCACTCAGATATCAGTTTTTTAGAACAGAGAAGAAGTTGTTAAGAATGAATAGAGAGAAACAGATTGACTGGAGCCAGCTTCATAAAACAACTGATTAAAACTGTGTTCTAACTTCTAACAAACTGAGGAGTTCAGTCTGACATATTAATTCACTTTCACCATTTGATTCATCATATGAAGAAGTGACCATCATTTTGAAATAACGTTGGATTTCCAACTTGAATTAAACAGTTTGAATTAAAGAGTCTTTGACTTATCAAACATTGAATTCAATAATGCTTACTTAACACAAGGTTATTCATTAACACAAAATAGAGGAATAAGAGAGTCTCATGACTTATTGTGTTTTGATTCAAAATAATGTAATAAAATAGTGTTAATGTATTTTTACTGAAAGTATCAGTGAAAAGGTGTCACTGGGACATATCAAAGAGACGAATCCAGCAAGAGGAAAAAATCAAAAATTATAATCCCATAATGTTTTTGGAAATTCCATACTGTTCGTAGGTAATCCCATAGCGGAAAGCTTTTAATTCTTTGGAAAACAAAGTTTTATAATTCACAGTGGTAATTCCACAGCAGTAATTCCATATTGATTAGAGTTGTTGATTTCATAAGCAACAATTGTTTTTATCAGCATGTAGAGGGGATCCCTCGATTAACGCAAAGGAGGCAACCCTTGGATGAAGGTTGAAGACCAACGTTGGAGTAGCAGTCCCCACATCGAAGGTTGAAGGCTGGTTTGTTTCCAGTCCGTGCCACTCTGGTTCTATGTTTCATGCAATTATGTGGTTTTAGGTGGGCTTATGATTGGGATTTTACATTAGCCTTACCTATATACACCTGGTATGTAAGCTATCATGGTTTAGATCAGCTATAACTACCAATTAAGGGGTGGATCATGCATCAAAGTTAAATATAGGGATCTACGTCTATAGAAAGTTCAGGAGGGCTTCTGTAATGAAGGCCACTTCTTCCAAACTATTCCTCCATTCGTGATGTAGTTTTAGTTAAACTAAAAAATAGAAAAGAAAATATAGTTAGGTCTAAATGTCTGTTGTCCTTTAAGACGGCGACGTAGGATTTGGTATTGCCTATAAATTTTGAAGTCTATGGCGAGACTCATCAAAATGAATAGATGATCTAGAATAGAAACGATCGAATTGGTTCTACTTAAATGAATGTGAGATCAGTGTAGATTATAGTACCTTAAGTAGCATTAATCTACAATGACACTTCAATTACTGAGGTTTAACAAAATGAAACTGCATGTTGGCATAGTCAAATCCATTTAAGTCTTTACCTTATCATTAATAAAAACCTCTTTTGGCTGGGAGTGTTCAGAAAACAATACCAAGTTTCAACAACAACAAAAATAGCAATTAAGCAACTAGAAAACAACGTTTCACTGCTTCAACTCACTCCTGTCGTCAGATTCCAACATGTATCAGACAATAAAACAGGTCTTAGCTTTATAACCGATGTCAATTAAATCCTGCAGATTTAAACGGTTGTTAAGGTTAGTTTTTTGTTGTGGGTTTTTAGACTTAGCGTTTCTAAGTTCTAGTTGGAACGGTTTCTTTTAGCAACTAATATAGTTTAAACTGTTTAGTTTATTTACTATCGTGTGCTTGGACGACCTTAATTTCCCATGAAGTCTGTGAGTTTGCGAGATCTTTGTCGTTTGTGGGGTTATTGAAATCTTTGTCTTTGTCTTGGGCATGACCTAACATCACCCCCCTGAGGTCATGGGGGACCACGAACACAGGTGAGGACGTCCGTCCATGGGCACAAGTTAGGATGCCATTGTTTAGTTTAAGCTGTTTGCGCAACTGAGAGTAGACAGTACACAGGAACCTTTTAGGTTTTGGCCAACGTATCTCCTTACCAGTGATGTCACTAACGCGTTACAAAGTAACGCGTTACTCTTGTCGGACCACTTTTTTCAGTAACTAGTAATCTAACGCGTTGCTTTTCAAAATTCAGTAATCTGATTAAAGTTACTTTCTCCAAATTATTGTGCGTTACTTTTTTGTCATTTTCTGTAGTACTGTAATTTTATTTTTATTTCCTCGTCTCGGCCGGGGAGTGATAAAAAAAAAGACGCGGAAATTCAGTCAGCTGCGGGCTGTTTGAAACCTGACACCACACACCATGCAGCGCATGTGTTGTGTCAGGAAACAGACTGGACTGAGGTGCGCACACGGAGCTGAGAGAGGAGGAGAATGAGAATCACTTACTTGTTCAGTAAAACAATGGAGCCTCTCCGAGAGACAGCAGGTCCCCCCCCCACCCGCGACCAAAACAACACACACACACACACACCTCCTGCTGTGTACAAACTGTGGTGTTGATGGCAGCTATCAATCGTCTCAATAGGTCTGTCAATAGGTCTTATTTACATACAAATACATTCTTTGTTCTTGTTTCTTCTGGTAAGCTCATCTACAACAGCTCTATTTCGTGTCAGGAGAATGCACAGCAGGCAGTTCACGATACATTCAAGAACATATGTTTGTTTGGATGTAACAGAGACCATGTGTACACAATTTCCTAAAATAAAAATAAAAAACTCTGATTTTGACGTTGAAAGACTGTCTTTATTATATTATTTATTTTTAAAAGTATTTACAGAAATACTTTTTTGTAAAAATATTATTTGTTTAATGAAGTAAAGAAAGACCATTTTGTTTTTGAATATTTTTATTAGTAATTATTTTATTAATACATTTACGTTTTTTATGTATTGTGACAGAGGGCTCTTGGCAGCAGCAGCTGAAAGTAACGAATAAAGTAACTTAGTAATCTAACTTAGTTACTTTCCAAATCAAGTAATCAGTAACTTAACTAAGTTACTTTTCCCAAAGACTAATCAGTAACTTAACTAAGTTACTTTTTCAATGTAACTATGCCATCACTGCTCCTTACGTTTACCTCTTTCTGTGTAATTCAGGTGTGTCACAACCATCGGCGCAGTCGCAGGTGTGTCTGATTTTCAGACTGCGACGGGTCACTGTCGTTGTTGAGTGTGTCTTCCCACTTCTTGACTGAAGAGGGGCTCTTTGAGTCTGTAGAAGCTGTGTCATTTCTGATTAGTTCTAGGCTCAAATGCTCTTGAACCAAGGTTTCATCGAAAGCTTGGCTGAATGCCGATTTATCTGTCCCAGAGGACAGTACAGCGTCTTCGGTGTGGGATCCTCGGATCTCCACACCTTCTTCTACCTGTGGTAGGTAGTGTTCAGTGAGTGCTGAATGTTTCAGCTCGCAGAGGAGGTTCTCTTGTTGGGCCAGGGTTAGGTCCAACTGTTGGGTCTCTTCTGCCTCATCTGTATTTGAAGGTTAACTTACCGGGCTAGTGTTCTCGGTTGGGGAGTCATCCGTGCCTTCTGCAGTACCGTCTGTTAGACAGACAGTGTCATGACCTTCAGGATCTTGTTGACTGTCAGCATTTTGTTTGCTGTCAACATCTTTATTGTCAACATCTGTGGCATCTGTGTCGATGTTATCAATGTTAACTGTGTGCTCTGAGATTTTGTGAAAGATAGTGCTGCACATCGTTCCAGGTTGGTCAATGTTGATAGTGTCATTATCACTGATAACGCCACTCATTGTATCCGGATGGTCAAGCACTGTAACGTTCAAATCTACTAACAAACTACTTACTTCCTCTCTCTCTTCCAAGCATAGAGGTGTTGGGCCATTAATCTGGGACATTCGTGACTCTTTGCATGTCTCGAACTGTTCTGTTCGAGGCGCGGGAGGTGCAGTTCCGAGGCTCAGGGGTTTCTGTTGGGACCACGCATTGTTACATGAGTATAGGTCCTCATACTTCAATTTCTTTTGAAGTTCACCCACCGGTAGACCTTGGTTTTCACCCACCTGGTTCGATCTGAACCATTTTGGATATCTTAAAGAGTGAACACCTACCTTTTGTGATTCATCGCTTGTCTCAGACTTTTCAATCTGAGGTGCTTTAGGAGCGGGGCTCCCTTTAAACTATTGTGAGTCACTGTTCCAACTGGCACCAACATTTCGTTGTTTGTCAGTCTGAAAATCTTGTTTATTCTTGCTTGCATTATCCAACTCTTCTAACAACCGACGTATGTTCTCCCTCTCTTCTGAGGTCAGAGGGCCTTTGATACAACAGCGTTTATTCTCGCTTTCTATAGGAGAGAGTACCTCTTCTATTTTTAGCGACTGGGATATGACATTTTGACCTGGGCACACCTCAGAGGGTGTTTTGCTTCGCATGTGAGCCTCAAAAACCTTTACAGCACCCTGTTTTATTTCATCCAAAGATGTTACTTCTAATTGACACCAGGTGTACAATGGCAACTTGAATCTAATATCAGAGATTAGATTATTTCTGAAAACAGATTTGAAAAGTGTCTGCTCTTCAAGTCCCGGTTCCTTTATGTCGCCTGAATACGCCTTGAAAATTCTGTCAAAGAACAACAAAGGATGTTCATCTTTTTTCTGCAAGACATTTCGGGTAGCTAAGTAGTCACCACACAATGAGAAAGATTTCCTATCTGTGCGAGGTGCAGGGGGAGCAGGTCCTCGGCTTCGGGGTTCCTCTTGGTACCCTGTGATGTATGAGTCTACTAGAGGCTCATACTGTATGAGCCTTGGATGTGCACCTTCTTGAACTTCCATCTTTGTTTAAGACAGTTCTTATTTTAATGTGTGCAAATAAATCTTCACTTTTAATGTAGCACTGAGTCAATCAAACTAACCAGCTGTCTGGTATAAGTGTTTCACTGTGTCATAAGTATTTTTATTCATAGGTACCTTCTTCCAGGACTTACCCTTAATGAACTTTAAAAAGTTAAAAACACTCTTGCAGTGTTAACTTTAAATATAACTTGTTTTTTTAACAAAAGTTACTAACTAACCTACCGGTAAGCATGATTTCTGTTCTACTTACTCAAACGCTTTTTAAAAGATTTGAAATAAATGCAATATTCACACTAAAATGTTCCCAGGATGCTCTTCCATCATGCCTTAAAAATATGTATTTCAGTTTGGCTAAACTGTTTTGCTGTATTTTGACAGTTATCAGGAGTGAAAATGGATTTCCTGTTTGTTATTTTAATTTTAATTTGATTTAAAATAAACTGGAGTTTTTGTGTGCTCAGCATAACATTACAGATGTTATTCCAAATAAAAATCAGTGATTTTTATTAATTGATGTTCTTTGACATCTTCAAATTTGTTCTGAAAGCTTAAAATTTACCGCAATGTGACTGTAATTACTCATTCTGGTCGCTATAGAGGCGCTGTTGACTCGAAGGCCGCGTTGACTACCACAAATTCCGTTAGTTTGAAAACAAACACGGTGAAAAATCAACTTTTTGGATGAGTTTTAGCCTGGATGTAACAATCGCTTAAACAAACGTTTATTTAAGAAACAAATCGATTTGATTAAAATGTTTAGAACAAGTTCTGTGAACATTTAGAAGTAAAAAAAAACTATCTTTTTCCTTTTTTTCTCTATCTAGGTCATGTCACTTCCGGTGACGTGTCGTACGTGATGCCTTCACGGACTTTGACGTACCATTGGAATTTTGTACGAACGAACTATTTAATGCTCGAAAACACTTGCAAATATCTCAAAACACCGCGTTTAAACAGTTTCTGACGATACTTCATGCATAGAAATGAAACAAGCCAAACAATCTGTCAGAATTGTGTGAACAATACTGAAATTTGTCTACCAGCACCGTATCACGTGATCGCTTTGAACCAATCACAGCACGTAAACAGATGTTAGCGTCAGCATATAGCTTATCTCAAACTTAGACTCTTTTTCAACTCATAAAACGCTTACATTCACCCCAAAAATTCTGTGAAAGTATTGTTTCACATCCGAACAGTTCTACCAAGCTGCGCCCAGTAAAAATAGCAAAATACATGTCGCCGACACTGACTTTTTCCGTACAACAACACGTCAGAGTTAAATGGACCGGCACCAGAACCTCGATCCGACAGCCTCAGAGTTCAGACACAAGATGCTATTATTCCTGCTTAAAATGTAACGATACCACTCAACAGCAATTTTCAGATGGACCATGAAGCTCTTATAGGCACAGTTTTGACACGGAGGTCAAACGTAGATGCGCTTTTATCTGTGACACATCAGCAAAGAGTCCAAACAACTCAGAACCAGAACCACACAGCAACATCAAATTTTAACCCAAAAACTTCAACAAGCGTTTAAAAGTTGAGTAAAGACAATTCCTCGGCTTCAAGTGACATTAACCAGCAGTTTCCTGTAGCTATGACACACTTTCCAGCCAAAAAAACTATCGTGTTTCGAGTCTAAAAACTTGGACAAAATTATGCCAATATTCAAAGTACAGAAATATTAAATATTAAACCTTTTAGAGACCTTTACTGGGCCACCATTAATAGTTAAACACGTACGGGTCATCATTAATGTAGTAAAGGGGTCAGTTTACTGACTTACATATTTTAGATGTAAATTGGCAGGTTTAGACTGACACAAAAATACATCATTAATTAAACGAGTTCTCTCTTTTTCAGCTTAATATCAATAATTCTATACCTTGACCAGATGTAATTCACAGGAAACGTTAAACTTATGTTGGCACAGCAGGACTGGACCATTTATTTAACATAATTGTAAATTACATCACAACATATGTACATGATTGGTTGATAATTTTTGCTATAATTAACTTCAGCATAGACGAAACACGCGTCCGTAATTTCATAGGAACAACAGAACACAAATTATGGGTGTTAATAACTTATATCTCTGCTGGCACAATAACTTAAAGTAAGAAAGTTTCAGTGAAGAGAAAATGGAGGATGAGGAAAATGAAGGATGAGGAGAGGCATTATCTTGACATGTTTTAACCAGAAGCATGGCAGCTCTCCGGCCGATCTCAGCTACACGTTGGTACCCTTGGCAAATCCTATGATGACTTTGTTACCTCGTAAAGATGGTCAATCTCCCTCGGTCCAGTTTGGTCAGTTCGTTTACCGTTCTTCAGCGTCTCCAGACGTGTGCCAAGACTCGAACTGAAAGCAACGGATGCTCCTAGTGTTGTTGTTCAAGATAAGACGTTCCTTAAAGGAATGTCAATAAAAGAGAGCTTAGAGCTCAAAAACACTCATAGCTTGCAAGTGCTATGAAGTCCCAACTGAATGACGTGTCATTGGCGTTTGACTGGCGTTCATTCAGCTCTTTGGGGAACCTCATGGCTTGAGGACCTCCACCGACTCTCTCAGTTCAAGCTTAGCTTAGAACTTTAAGAAAGGATCTGTGATCAGTGACTTGTTCTTTCCCCATTGGTCCAAACGAACCAGTGGATGAAGGTCACTCGGATATCAGTTTTTTAGAACAGAGAAGAAGTTGTTAAGAATGAAGAGAGAGAAACAGATTGACTGGAGCCGGCTTCATAAAACAACTGATTAAAACTGTGTTCTAACTTCTAACAAACTGAGGAGTTCAGTCTGACATATTAATTCACTTTCACCATTTGATTCATCATATGAAGAAGTGACCATCATTTTGAAATAACATTGCATTTCCAACTTGAATTAAACAGTTTGAATTAAACAGTCTTTGACTTATCAAACATTGAATTCAATAATGCTTACTTAACACAAGGTTATTCATTAACACAAAATAGAGGAATAAGAGAGTCTCTTATGACTTATTGTGTTTTGATTCAAAATAATGTAATAAAATAGTGTTAATGTCTTTTTACTGAAAGTATCAGTGAAAAGGTGTCACTGGGACATATCAAAGAGACGAAGGTGTATTAGAGAACCCCGTCTGGTTCACTACAAAATTCATGATGAGAATGAAATTGTAAATGGATTTAATCAATATTTTTTGAATGTTGGATCAAGCTTTGAAGCTAAAATACCAAAAGTAGATATTAATGTGAGCCATTCAATTATAAGTTGTACAAACAGTATTTTTTAAATGGAACTGACAAAGAGGAAACAATGAATGTAGTAAAAAATCTTAAAGACAAGAGATAAAAAGACTGGGTGGACATTGATATGATGTTTGTAAATGACATAATGAGTCATGTTATTTAGCCATTTACATATATATGCAATTTATCATTTTCAACAGGAATATTCTGAGACAATATGAAAGTAGCTAAGGTAGATCCTCTTTTTAAAAATGGTGATGAATGTGTGTTCAACAATTATAGACCAATATCCTTGTTACCACAGTTCTCAAAAATTCTTGAGAAACTATTTGTGAACAGACTAGATCAATTTATAGATAAACAAAATATTCTAAGCAATAGTCGGTATGAGTTTAGAGCAAAAAAACTACATCAATGGCTCTCGTGGAATTAATGGAACAAATAAATAATGCTGACGATCAAAAACAATATTGTGTCAGTAATTTTGTTGATTAAAAAAAAAGCATTCAATACTATTGATCACACCATTCTCCTTGAAAAATTGAACAAATATGGTATTAGAGGACCAACATTACAGTGGGTATCTAGCTATTTGAAAGATAGGAAACAGTTTGTACAGATAAATGTGGTTTTCCAGGCTGGAAAAAAAAAAAAAAACGCTAATCATTATGGGAAAGACAAAAAAAATGCCCTCCCGTAGTGGTTAAGGGGAGTGGACTGTGTTTTTTTTCCCATAATGCTTAGCGTTTTTTTAGTTTTCAAGCTGCACCATGAGTAAGAAGGACATCTGTGATATAGACCTGCCTCTTGTGTGCTATTAAAGTTTGGGTGTTTCTTGTTGTGAGGCCCAGAGTGTCTTCATTGGGTTTAACTCACACAATGTTGACAGTAGTCACAGAATAGTCTTAGTTCAAAAAATCCATTATTACAGCCTCATACACCTGAACGGTAACGGATCGGGAAAGTATCGGTATCGGTCGATACCCAGATTTAAGGATCGGATCGGAAGTANTTTTCAATTTGTTGATCCATGTTTTCTTTTTTTTTTTATGAAAATACATTTGGTTTGTTTATTTGTTTGAAAAATCTGTGAATATGTAATATACTGTTATATATCTTGTGTCTATTTTAAGGTGGATGGAATAACAACCCTAGTGCCAGCCAGTTCAAGAACATTTTCAGAAAGCTGATGGCCCGGTGTGGTGTTAAACCAAGCATAAAAGGCAATGTGACCGCACAGGATGAGACAGAGTCCCTACCAGTTGAACCAATGTCCTCTGCTGACCAGTTCTACCACATTGACACATCAACAAACCTGTCAGCTGTAGACATGTCCTCTGTAGAAGAAGAAGATCTTTAGTTTATTTTATAGTTATACTGTACTTTTATACTTTTTTACTTTTTATACTAGTATGCAAAAACTCAGGACAGTATTATGTTCATTAAATGTTTAGTGTTTTAGTTTTAGAGTTGGTGTAAATTTTCATACTCATTTACCACTATGCAAAAACTCAGGACAGTGTTACAGTTTTACTATTTTATGCTTATGTTTAAGCATAAAATAGCACCGTGGCGTAGTGGTAATGGCAGTCGTCCCCCGATCGGAAGGTTGGCGGTTTGAATCCCGGTTCCCCACACCATGTGTCGTTGTGTCCTTGGGCAAGACACTTAACCCCGAGTTGCTCCCGGTAGGACTGGAAAGCACCTTGCATACACCGGTAGTCTGCCACTACCGGTGTATGAATGTGTGTAACATTCAATGTGTGTAGCGCTTTGAGATTTTCACTAATGAAAAGCGCATTATAAATTGAATTCATTATTATTATTATTATTATATGTTTCAGTGTTTTAATGTTTAAATAGTTACTGTTGCACCGAGGGACTGAGAGTCTTATCACACTATCAGATGTTTATTTCTGTTTGTTTGTTTGTTTATTTATATCTCCCGATTATTAAATCTTTTCATGTATCTAAAAATAATAAACTACACATATTGACCAAGGTTTGTGTAATACAGTATTAGCCTGTGTTAATTCTCAAAAATGTGCTCCTCCAACTTGTTGTTCTAGAGTTTGGCGGGACGGCAGTTTGCATTTCCTGGAAGACTGAATCTTCTTCTTCTTCTTGGCGGATTGCAAACAACGTTCAGGTGCATACGCCACCTACTGGAGAAGACTGAATCTCCGCCCTCCGACCTAGGACTACGCCCCCTGACCAATCAGTGACCACACTGTGCTGATGTCATAACTGGACCCAACAAGAACCAGACCTTTGTACCTAGTTGAGGCAGGCACCAAAATAGGACCGGTTTCACGTGAACAGGACCCTGTGGGTACACCCCATAACTAGTTGTTAACTAGTTACGAACGAGCCCGAACGAGCGCGAACAGGACCTGTTGATAAGAGGCAATATAGTGCACACCTATTTTCCCCAGCTCCCCGGGCGCTGACCACGGCTGCTCACTGCACCACCTGGTGGTGGTTGGGTTAAATGCAGAGACCAATTTCGTCTGTCAAGTATGGGAAACATACATAGATGACAAAAATGTGATATTTATTTTTATTTATTTAATGCTGTTGATCATAAACAGTACTGTTAGTGTTTTTGTTTATCTAAAAAAAGCATTTGATACCATTGACCACACCATTCTCCTTGAAAAACTAAATAAATATGGTATTAGAGGACCAGCATTACAGTGGGTATCTAGCTATTTGAAAGATAGGAAACAGTTTGTGCAAATAAATGATGTTAGATCTGACCTCCGTGATATCAATTGTGGAGTTCCTCAGGGCTCTGTGCTTGGACCAAAGTTATTTATTTTATATGTGAATGACTTGGTAAATGTGTCAGGACTTCTTAAATGTGTTCTTTTTGCCGATGACACCACATTTTTCTGTTCGGGTAAAGACATAAAACAGATTTTGGATATGATGAAAACAGAATTTATAAAAATACAAACTTGGTTTAAATTAAACAAATTATCTTTGAATCTAGATAAAACTAATTACATGATATTCAGTAACAAAAAGAGAATTGTTGATGACAATCCATTTGAAATTGAAGATGTTGTGATCTGTAAAGTGAGTGAAGTGAAGTTTCTGGGTGTTATCATTGATGACAAACTGACATGGAAACATCATGTAAATTCCATTAAAACAAAAATAGCTAGATCAATTGCAGTACTGTATAAAGTCAGGGATTTTTTAATTG
The DNA here is from genome assembly GCA_038048925.1 of Garcialebias charrua. Classification (NCBI taxonomy): domain Eukaryota; kingdom Metazoa; phylum Chordata; class Actinopteri; order Cyprinodontiformes; family Rivulidae; genus Garcialebias; species Garcialebias charrua. The sequence continues at coordinate 3,878 of JBBPBX010064861.1, read as the reverse complement.
ATAAAGCTCTGCATATGTTGTATAACACAATCATTGCTCCACATTTAATCTATTGTATTGAGGTTTGGGGAAAAGCGTGCAAAACAATTACAAAGCCTGTTTTTATTTTACAAAAGAGAGCTGTAAGAGTAATCACCAGAAAACATTTCAGTCACCCATCAAACACCTTGTTTCTTCAGCTAAACTTATTGAAATTCCAGGAATTGGTAGAATATAGTATTTTATCAGTTATGTATAGGGCTCATAATAACACATTACCTTTAAATATCCAAAGAAATTTTATAAAAAGACAAAGTTGTTACAATCTCAAAGGGACAGAGATATTCATCAAACCACAATTCAGAACCAGCTTAAAGGGACGGTCTACCTCAATTCAGGGAGTTCGATTGTGGAATGCTCTGGAGAGTGATGTTAAAAATGCAAAATCAATGTGTACATTTAAGAAAAAGGTCAAAAAGGACTTGCTCAAAAACTATATATGATGTAACTTAGTGTGTTTGTGTATTACACTTATGTTGTACTTATGATGTAGCTTAGTGCGTTTGTGTATTACAGTTAGAAAAATTAAGTAGAGTTATTCATTTTGTGATGTAGTTTGTGTATTACAGTTAGAAAAATTAAGTAGAATTATTCATTTTGTGATGTAGTTTGTGTATTACAGTTAGAAAAATTAAGTAGAATTATTCATTTTGTGATCTAGTTTGTGTATTACAGTTAGGAAAATTAAGTAGAATTATTCATTTTGTGATGTAGTTTGTGTATTACAGTTAGAAAATTAAGTAGAATTATTCATTTTGTGATGTAGTTTGTGTATTACAGTTAGAAAAATTAAGTAGAATTATTCATTTTGTGATGTAGTTTGTGTATTACAGTTAGAAAAATTAAGTAGAATTATTCATTCTGTGATGTAGTTTGAAGGTTATCATTGGTTGAACAAACTGTGAAATAAGGGGCAGATATAATAAGATTTCATCTTCTTTCTGCTCCCTTCATTTTATCCTACTTGTATTCTTGTATCTGATGAAACTGTCTTGTATTGTTCTTTTAAAATGAATGAATAAACATCAAATCAAATCAAATGGGCATCCCTCTTCCTGAAGTCCACAACAATCGCCTTTGTCTTCTCCACGTTGAGAGTGAGATTGTTGTGTCCGCACCACAAGGCCAGGTGGCTCACCTCGTTCCTGTAGTCCGTCTCATTGTTGTTGCTGATGAGACCCGCCACTGTTGTGTCGTCCGCAAACTTGATGAAGTAGTTGGAGCTGTATGATGGTGTGCAGTCGTGTGTTAGCAGGGTGAATAGGTGATGCAAACGAAAACAAGCTGCCTTTTTTGGACTGTTTGGTTCACATGGAGGGAGAGGACAGTCTCAACATTGAAGTGTACAGAAAACCAACCCATACAGACCAGTATCTTCTGTTTGACTCTCACCATCCACTGGAACACAAACTTTCTGTCATCAGAACTTTACAGCATCGAGCCGAACACATCCCCACAAAGTCAGAAGGGAAGGAAAAGGAACAGAAACACATTGAAAAATCTCTCCAAACATGTGGATATCCTAACTGGGCTTTTGTCAAGTCAGCAAGGAAATTTACGAAACACAATAAGGAACAGAAAAAGGAGAACAGACGTAAAAACATTGGGCCTCATGCACAAACCGTTCGTACGCACAGATTTGTGCTTATACTGTGCGTGCGAGTGATTTGGGATCATTTGTGGCATTCAACAATGTTTTCGTATCCTAGGATTTTTTTCAGATACGAACAAAATCTACGTGTGGTCCAGACCTGTCGTATATTTTAGGAGCGTCAGTCTGCTGTCATCCAGACTGCCTTTTCTCCACTAATAACTTCATATTTCGTTATTTAGAAAATATTCTGAGTTTAAAAAGAATTAAATGCAACGACACAAATTTGTTACATTAAAAGAAAGCGGCTTCAAACACCCCCGCGCCACCACGCCACGCGCCACTGTCGGCACGGCCACCTCCACCCCCTGTGCCCCACGCCACTCATGTCGAACACCGTGTGCCACGCAACGCGCCCACCCCCCCGCAACCCGCGCGTGGCCCCCCCGCTCGCGACTCATGTCTACCTCCTCCTGCTGTCATGTCGGCACGGGTCCTGCGCACCTCCCGCGACCACCTCCTCCTGCTGTCATGTCGGCACGAGTCCTGCGCACCTCCCGCGACCACCTCCTCCTGCTGTCATGTCGGCACGGGTCCTGCGCACCTCCCGCGACCACCTCCTCCTGCTGTCATGTCGGCACGGGTCCTGCGCACCTCCCGCGACCACCTCCTCCTGCTGTCATGTCGGCACGGGTCCTGCGCACCTCCCGCCATCACCTCCTGTCATGTTGGCACGAGGTGGTCAAGGATTGACCACCTCCTGACCACCTCCTGTCCGTGCTGCGGCGAGACGTTTTTTTGAAGCCATTTTCAGATCAAACCATTTATTCTTGATTTCTGATACTGTACGACCCACGGGAGAACATGCACTATATTAATATGAAGTGAACTGTAGTTTCGAGACACTTTAAAATGCTTCTGTTCAAAAACACATCCGACACTTGCGGGGGGGGGGTAGCAGTGCGCGACTGAGAGCAGAACTCAGAGCGTAAAGTTCTTCTTTTTACTTCTTGAGTTTGAATGAATGGACACTTCCTGCTGGCGGTGGCAGGAAACTAGATCCTTATATGGTGTTTTGAGGGGTGGGGATTATGTAAATGACATTTCCGCGTGCACGCGCAGCTGTTTAGAACAGGTGGGATTCATCATATTTACGCAAGCCATTTACACACGTTTCCTCATGATAGAAGACTTTGTTGAATCTGACGTGGCATGTTCGTACGAACGCTTCGTAAGAACAAAAGTAGGAGAAATTTAGGATAAGAATACGAACATTTTCGTGCATGAGGGCCATTGTTATCCCTTATGTTGCTGGACTATCAGAGAATTTCAGAAGGATTTTCAACAAACACAACATCCCAGTACATTTCAAACCCAGCAGGACTCTCAGACAGAGGCTGGTCCACCCTAAAGACAAAACCCCCACACACAAACAGAGTGGTGTAGTGTATGCAGTCCAGTGCAGCGAGGACTGTCCAGACCTATACATTGGAGAAACTAAACAGCCCATCCACAGAAGAATGTCCCAACACAGGAGAGCCTCCTCCTCTGGACAAAACTCAGCTGTTCACCTCCACCTCACGGACAAGGGACACTCTTTTGAGGACCAGAATGTACATATTTTGGACCGAGAGCACAGGTGGTTTGAGAGGGGTGTGAAGGAGGCGATTTATGTAAAAAGAGAGAAACCATCGTTAAACAGAGGAGGAGGTCTAAGATTCCAAATTTCTAAAACTTATGGTGCGGCTCTGGGTTTGGTTCCCAGGCGTCTCACACCTGATGGCAACAGAGGAGCCTCTTTTGTGAACTAGACTAACAAAGACTTTGACAGGTCCCTGCTATTAATGTGTGAGGTGTGACTTGTCAATTTACATACAGTAGGATGTATGTGTGTTTTCTGTAAGCTCTGTTTTCATACATTGAACTTTGAATGGGTCACAGGTACGTGTTATCCCAAGTATGTGTGGGTGTTAGATTCCAATTTACATATGTTGGTGCGTGTCAATGGCTTACCCTGTTTATAAATTCTCCCTCTCACAGTCTGCTCATTGAATTGATAAAGCTTCCTCGGATGAGAAGCGAAACGTTTTCTGTTACAAATAAAGTCCAGTTGTTCTGTATTGAACGCCTTTTTTGATTTTATCATGTCCTGGACGACTGAGAATCTTTACCAGCATGTTGTACAGCTATAATCTCATATATTCATGATCAATAATATTGATGTTAGATCATCTGTTATAATCTATTA
>JBBPBX010064860.1:0-10000 GCA_038048925.1 Garcialebias charrua | reverse complement strand
CGCTCAGCTGTACAGGACTCCACGGCATGCACCCCATCGCTCCTCATGTTGGGGAGGGAGCTGCGCACACCAGCCGAACTGTCCTTCGGGCGCCCGCCGGATGCACCTGATGTTCCAGCGGGTCCCGAGTATGCCCGGAAACTTCAGGACAGGTTAGAGACGGCCCATGCGTTTGCCCGGAGGCAACAGGAGCAAGCAGGCATGCGCCAGAAACGGAACTATGATGTAAGGGCTAAGGGCCGACACTTCACTCCAGGGGAGCTGGTCTGGGTGTACAACCCTCGTAGGAAGAAGGGACGGTGCCCGAAGCTGGACAGTCAGTGGGTGGGTCCCTGCAGAGTGTTGGAGCGCCTGGGGGAGGTGGTCTACAGAGTTCAGATGCCCCAAAACAGGAGAAGAGTAGCTCTGCACAGGGACAGGTTGGCCCCCTATCAAGGCAGGTCTGCACCTCAGTCCCCAGAAGGCCAATGGTCAGGGTCTCTGGTGCGTCCGCCAACCTCCCCAGAAGCCTTATCACCGACATCGAATGATGCCCCGGCCCCAGAGCCTGTAGCGCCGCTGGGAGCTCGCCCGCAGCGGACGAGGAGGGCTCCAAGACGGTTTGATGACTTTGTTTGTCCCCTCGTGGGCGAGGGACTCAGTAGTGGGGGGGTAGTGTAACGACCCTGTGTTTGGTTCTGCTTTGGGTCCAAGTATTTCTGTGTATTTGTTCAGTTGTACTGTGTTCTGTTGAGCTGTTGTGATTCTGTTGTCCCCCGCCCTCATGTGTTGGACTGGTCGTGGGGGCAGGAGAGGGGTAGGAGCAGGGAGGAGGGACCGGAAAAAGGGAGACGAAGAAGAAGCGTCTGAGTGTGTTGTTGTTAGCAGGCAGCTAGCAGTGTGTTCGCTCGCGTGTGTACCGCGTTTTCTTTTGAGGCGTGAGCTGCAGCCTCGGTAATAGCAGCTCGTCCCTGTTTCTGAATAAACCCCGTTTGGCTGGACTCCGTCTGCAGTGTTGGCGTCATTACAGTATATTTACTGATCTAAGCATTAAAATATACACTGACTTTAACTGAACACCGATCAAAAATAAAATGACAAGACTTACAAAACAAATGCAGAATCTAACCTTGTTCCACCTTTAACCTCAGTTCCCACACGGTCTGAATATCATTCAAACAAAACAAAGTGAAACTCAAAACCCGGAGTTAGTAAGATATCAAATCCTTCTATTCACTTTCCCTCGCGAGACCTTCCCAGCGTGAGCTGGCATCCTGCCAGATTTAACGTGACTATTTACTTGCAACTACTGCACAGAAACCGCCACACAGTGATATGTGCTGTTCACATAAGAGGTAAACATCTTACATCGTAGTTGTGATGTGTTTTCACCATGTACTGACCTGAAGAATAATAAAATTAGGAGTCAAAGATGACGACCATTGTTTCGCCGTTTAGATCCAGAAAGCATGTGAAGCCGTCCGTCCCCAAAACCAACCTGGAAGCAACGCACCCCCCCAAAACAAAGGTTCCGCTTCGTCATCACCGCTCCTCAGAAAAACACTATAAAAATGCAGGCATATTAACTTGCCGAACCGCAAACCAAATATAACATATATTTGAACATAGGATCAGCTGCACATGGAAATACTTTACATTCATAAGAAAACCAAATATTGTGGTGACATTTTCAGGTGCACCACACGCTCCCCAACTTAAAAGGTGGCTCCCGACACTTTAACGCCAGTGATAACATTTCACAAAATATTAACAACTTGGTTCTTGTCACAGGAACCTCACTCAAAAGAACCTTTCCCTTCAGTGTACACATCTCAGTATACCAAATTATAAGGCACTGCAAAAGGCATTGTCGTTGCATAAGGCACAGTCTGTTGAGTATAAAATTGCTCTTGTACAGGTTGCATTACCCATAATGGTGAAGCTTGTAACCCACACAGTCCAACATGACCTATGACCCCTTGTGGCTGATAGGAGGGCTGACCCATAGTGTTGTAGGTGAATGTCTGAGGTGGTCTCCTTGCTCGCGTAGACCTCCTGAGAAATTCCTCCTGAGTTGGTACTCGCTCCTCTCGCTCAATTTCAGGTTCAACCTGTTCAGTGTCTCTTCCCAGTTCTTGTTCTCTTTGTGCATCGTCCGTTTCACCGTTTTGGACCAGTTCATTTTCAGCTGGATGCTGAAAATGTTCATCTACAGTGTTCAGTTGAGAGTCCCTCTGTTGGTCCACGGGTGTGAAAACTTGGCTCGACACTGGATGAGTTTGGGTGACTGGTTCCTGTAGTCTTGTTGACGCAGGTACTCTGAGCCAATAACGCATCCTGGAGTCACTCTCAGAATCTGATGAGTCGCTGTCTCGATTACTTTGGCTTGGAGTGACCCGGTGGCCTCTGACTCTGCTCTTGGTGGGTGCTTTATCTTTTCTGTGATCAACAGTTAAAGGTAAGTCATTCACCAGGTGCAGCAGATTTCTGTGGAGGACCCTGGTATTCTGGGCATTGTTCTCAGGACATACTTTGTAGATGGGGCTGTCATTGATCTGCTCTTTGACAATGTACACAGTCTGCTCCCAATATGACCTGAGCTTTCCAGGTCCGCCCTTTTCTCTCAGGTTGCGAACTAACACTCGATCACCAGGCTCCAAGACAACTCCTCTCACATGTTGGTCATAGTGTTTCTTTCCACGAGCGCTCGATTGCTGGCTGTTGTTGTTAGCAATACGATAAGCCTCTTTCATCCTCCTTGCCCACTCTTGAACATATCCATATGGTGTTTCACTGTCCTCCTCTGTGTTGAGTCCAAACATGAGGTCCACGGGCAAGCGGGGATGCTGTCCAAACATTAAGAAATGTGGGGCAAACCCTGTGGCCTCATGTTTTGTGCAATTATATGCATGGACAACTTGGGGCAGAAAGTCTTTCCAGTTATCCTTTTCTGCCTCCTCAAGAGTTCTCAGCATTTGTAGTAGGGTGCGATTAAATCGCTCGGCAGGATTTCCCTGTGGGTGGTATGGTGTTGTACGTGAGTGACTGACACCTGACAGCTGCTGTAGTCCCCTAAACAGTGAGTTTTCAAATTCACGGCCCTGGTCGTGATGTAGTCTAGCAGGGTACCCAAAACGAGGAATAAAATCGTTGTATAGTTTCTCCGCAGCAGTTTTGGCTGACTTGTTTCTGGTCGGCCACGCCTGAGCGAACCGTGTAAAGTGGTCAACTGCAACAAGGATGTATTCGTAACCACCTCTGCTCTTTTCTAGATGCATAAAGTCAATGGATACTAGCTCCATGGGTGCACTGGAACTGATGCTCCCCATGGGTGCCCTGACGTGTGTGGTGGGTTTCTTTTGTTTTATACAGGGACATTGTCTCGTCACATAAGCTTCAATGTCCTTCTTCATAAAGGGCCAGTAGAAGCGATCTCGGGCCAGGTTGATAACTCTTTCAGCACCGAGGTGACCCATGTCCTTATGAAGGAGTTTCAGCACCAAGGGCCTGTACTCTGCAGGCAGTACAAGCTGTTTTCTACCCCCAGCTTCTCTGTAAAGTAGCTCATTCTCCATCTTAAGTTTCCCCCACTCACGCATTAACCTCCGCACTAACCCATCTGCATTTTGTCTGTCTCTGTCAGTTAGTGTGGGTTTGGTCTCTTTTAACCTGAGGAGTTCTTTAATTGTCGTGTCTTGTCTTTGTGCTCTCACTAGCTCTTCATGGCTAATGCTAGGTAAGGCTGGTGCGTCTGGCCTAGTGTCCGACCCAATGTCTTGAGCCAGGTTTAAGGCAGCTACATAGGCAACATCACTCTTCTTTGCTACCTCACTCCCTTCCCATGTTGCACAAACAATGTCTCGGCTAAGCTCCTCTGTACATTCTCCAACATAACTGTCAATGTCCAGCGGAAGGCGTGACAAAGTGTCAGCGTCCACATTAACTCTACCAGGTCGGTACTTGATGTTAAACCGGAAATCTGCAAGCTCTCCTACCCACCTATGTCCTGTCGCATTTAACTTTGCAGTGCTCATTACATATGTCAAGGGATTATTGTCGGTATACACTGTGAACTCTGGGGCATAAAATAAATAATCCCTGAACTTCTCACAAATGGCCCATTTAAGAGCTAGGAACTCTAGCTTACCGGAATGTAAACAATAGTTTTTTTCAGCTGGGGTCAGAGTTCTTGAGCCATACGCTATGATTTTTAATTTTCCCCCCTGCCTCTGATACAACACAGCCCCGAGCCCTTTCTCACATGCGTCAGTATGTAAAACAAAGGGTAGTTCGAAGTCGGGGTAGGCAAGCACAGGTGGGTCGGACAGAGTGTCAATGAGCTGCCTCAGGATGTGGTCGTGCTCACCTGTCCAGCTGATAGGAGCCCTTGAGGGCAGCTGAGCACTTCGGGTTTTCTTGGGCTTGGTCTGAGTGTTTTCAGGACTCCCTTTGACTTGTAGGAGGCTGTACAAAGGTTTAGCAATCCTGGAAAAATCTTGAATGTAGGCCCGATAATAACTTAAAAACCCAAGCAGTTTTCTTAACTCACCCACGTTCGTTGGCGTCTTCTGACTGAGTGACTTGACAGCTTCATAGTCCTTTGGATCGATTCGGACCCCCTTTTCTGAAACCAGCCTACCCACATATCTGACCTCTGCTTTGAACAGTTCACATTTGGTTGGGCGAAGCTTAACCCCATGTTGCTGAAGAGCTCTGAGGACCTTGCGCAGCGCCTCAACATGTTCAGTGAACCCCTTTGAATAGCAAAGGATGTCATCCAGATATGGAATGCAACAATCATCACGCAGGGTGTCTAGCATTTCTTCCATACTGCGTTGAAAAGCGGCGGGGGCATTACTGAGACCAAAAGGAATCCTTACCCACTCATATAGCCCCCAGGGTGAGACGAAGGCAGTCATATGGCGTGAACCCTCAGCCATATACCCCTGGTGGTAAGCTTTACCTTGGTCCAGAATGCTGAACCAGCTGTGGCCGCCCAGCGTGTCCAGGAGGTCCCGGATGCGCGGAAGCGGGTGGCGGTCAGGCACGGTCTTCTGATTCAACTGTCTGTAGTCAATGCAAAGTCTTAGCGTGCCATCCCGTTTCCTCACACACACTACAGGCGCAGCAAAGGGTGATTTCGACTTGACTATCCAGCCTTTGGCCAGTAAGTCCTGGATGTATTCTTTCACCTCTTTGTATAATGGCTTGGGGATGGATGTGTATGTGCGTTGGACTGGGATGTCGTCTGTCAGGTTAATGGTCATGTTCAAACTCGGAATATTTCCAATGTCTCCATCATCTCGGGCAAAAGCATTTGATTCCTCAAATAACATTTGCTCTACTTCACATATGTCAAAGTGGCGGCCCGGGGGCCAGATCCGGCCCGCGAAGCAATTATTTATGGCCCCCTGGATGATATTTAATAACTATTAGAGCCGGCCCGCAAGCCACAGAACACCGGCAACTGGATCTCAGATGTTAACAAGGTGAAATGTCCGTTGCTAAGCTTCATTCTAACTCCGGCAGAAGTGGTGGAGGTGACATGTCCGCTGCTCAGCTTCATTCTAACTCCGGCAGAAGTGGTGAAGGTGGGGGGTGGGAGGAGTGACAATATTCGAATGCGCAGCAACGCTTTCCTCAGCCCTCCCCATCTTGTATTCTCACAGACATAGTCTCGCAAGTTTTGGGTGCGGTGACTCACGAGACTTTAAGACAGCAGTGGAGCTATCGGTGCGTGAGAGCGCTGTGGAGTGAATGTCAGTACGCAGAAAACATGGATGGAAAACTAGCGAACAAGCAAACGAAAACTTATTATTTTCACACAGAGTGGGAGGAGGAGTATTTTTTTGTTTATTCTAATTCGAAGCCTATTTGCCTCATCTGTAATTCGAGTGTTGCCTTACCCAAAAAGTGTAATTTGGAGCAGCATTTCAAGACGATGCACAAACGGTGAGACAGCTGTCCCTCCTAAAAGTTCTTTACGGACTCAAAGTGCGGGAGCTATAAAACAAGCTTGCAGCCCAGCAATCGATCTTCACTCGGCCCAGCACAAAAGGTAAACTGCTACGATCGCCTCCTACCGTGTTAGCCACATCCTGGCTCAACATAAGAAGTCTTTCAGTGATGGAGAAGTTATGAAAGAAGCGTTTATAATTCTGCATTATTCACCTGGATTATTGAGCATAAATCAGGATGGTATTCCACATTATTCACATGAATTATTGATCATAAGTGTTTATTGAGGCTTTATTTAATATTTTATTTAATTCATTTATTCATTCATTTAAAAGAGACAAAATAAAACAAATTCATCAACAAAAAAACATTGAATGAAAAGAGTGCAGAAAGAAGAAAAAAAAAACATATCACCTCCTTATAATAAACATTGAACCAGTCCGGCCCTTGGCTTGTAGCAAATTTGTTTTTTTGGCCCTCGGTGTATTTGACTTTGACACCCCTGCTACTTCCTTTTGTTGTTCTGGTGTTAGGTGGCTAATATCCACTGGAGGGTGCCAGTGGGCAGTATTAGATGGCTCTTGGTCTTGACTAGACTTGCTCACAGAGCCAACAATACAGGTGGAGACTGGTGCTGTTTCACAAGGGGTCTTGGGTTGGTCAGTCTCAACTATTTTTGCAATAGGTTCAATAGAACCCAAAACTGTTGAACTAGGTAGTGTCACACTCCGGCTGGAATAATTTGACACCTGTACTTTAATATACGGCCTCTCTGTCTTTTCTATCTGTAAAAGTCCCGCTCCAACACTAAGCTGTTCAAGGTGGACATTATCTAGTACTGGTTCAAACAACACAAGTGACTCTGTTGAGCTAATACTGTCTGGGACTCTACACTTAATGTAAGCCACCTGATTGGGATAGACTATTCCCCCTTTGAAACCTACTTTTACAGTAGCTGGCTCATGTATAGGATGTTCTTTAGCCTGGATGAAACTTACTAGGGTGCTTACAGTAGAAATGTCAGTCCCCATGGCTCTACCAATAAGCTCAATAAGTTTGTAGTTCCCCCCATTGTCTTTAATGAACTCGTGGATTACATTAAAGCCTACTATGGGTCTCTCGATCTTAAGGCGGCTCACAAGGAAGGGTACACGTATCGATAGGCCTGGGTCATTGTTGCCTTCAAGGTTGACTACAACTTCCACCCATCCATCATAAGGTACTGAGTCCCCCGTGACTGCCTTCACATTAAGTTCATCATCCATCAGTTCACTTAAGGATCTAATCTGTTGTCCGGGTAAGTATCTATTTAGCCATGCCTGATCTATAAGACTTACCCCCGCCCCCGTGTCTAATACCACCGTTACCAGGTAACCTGCCATCATACATTTCAGAAGGGACTGGCGACCTACTAGGGGAGCTACTAGACCACGTGGTGTTTCTTTGTCAGTTCCTTGCGAGCATGCACCTAACATCTCTCTGTCAGTAGTGGTTTTGGACCTTTTCTTTGGGTGGGACTGCTGAGGTTTGCCGATCAGAGGTGGTCCCCCTGCTCTGATCGTCTCCCGTTTCCCGACGGCTTAGTTTTCTTCAGGCACCCTACAGCACGATGCCCTTCTTCTCCGCAGACAAAGCAGTGGTTACAGTTCGGGTTGACTTGAGAAGCACAGTTCTGACAGCTCTTTCTTTCTCTTTGAGATCTTCTCTCTGGTTGGGGTCTTGAGCTCCTCTGCTCTGGTGCTGGAACATGAACTGTCCTTGCTTTCAGGTTTTCCATAGCTTGTGTCAGTGCTTCCACCTGGGCGCTGAGTCTTTGAAGTGTGAAGTCATTATTAATCTGATTTACTTTCACGTCGTCCTTTGTTTGCTCTTTCAACTCACTGTTTGTTGTGTGTGCATGACTCACTTTGATGGTAGAACTACGGCCAAGTCGACGCTTCCGCTCGCTTTCCTCCGCCGTGGTCTTTATTACTTGGCGAAGCAGTGCCTCATCACTGACAGTGGGGTCACCCAGGAGGGTCTTGAGGTCTCTGCGAACACTGTCGTACTTCTCCCCTATGCCCTGGCAAATAGTGTTGAGAAAGACACACTGAATTGTGGATATATCGTACTTAACGACTGAGTCTGGTTGTCTGAGTGAGAACCGGATCTTTTGTTTCAGTCCAATCATTCTATATAAAAACTGCTGAGGCGTCTCATTTTCAAACTGCTTAGCACACATTAAATCTTGAAAGAGTTCTGTGCTGCTTTTCTCACCTAAGTGAGACTGCAGGAAACTTTTAAGCTCAGAAACTGTGAGATCGTCTTTTATTGTTAACATATCTCTGAAGTTACCTGGTTTAATAAGACGTAGCACTCCTCTAATCACCTCATTTGGAGTGTGATTCTCCCTGAGACCCTCATCTATCTGTTTACAGATGCTGTTGTACCCAATTTCTGATGTCGTGTCACTAATCATCCCACCATGCACTTTGAATTCTCTACGGGACAGCAGTGGTAAATCTTTCATGGCTATCATACTCTCACCAGTGTAACTTGGAACGTTCTCTGAATGAGGGACAGACCACTGGGGTGGGCACAGAGGTTGATGGGGTTGGAGGGTCGGGACAAGTGGGTCCCCTGTAGCTGGTGGAACTGATGCCCAGGTTACCTGCTGGTTGCGAGATTGGCTGGTGTGAGGTGGTGTTGGACTCAGTCCCTGTGGGTCTGCGCCGCCATCGCCGCCTTGTGGCTGAACACGGGGAATGGCCTGCTCACTTGTACTTGCTTCAGCTTCAAAAGACACTGTAGTTTGTCCACGATTCACCATAGTCTCATCTATGATACATTCTAGTCTTTTTAATAATGGCAAACCCTGGTCCTCCCGACCCAGGATTGTTGAACATGACAGGTAGGTAGTCAAATATTCAACACAACTTTCTTCATCGTCTTGAATCAACTTACTAGAGTCCAGTCCTTCAACGTCTCCAAGAGAAGTTGCGATGAGGTGGGCTTCACTACCTGTTAGCTGGTGTAACTTCTTCTTGATGCTCCAAAGAAGTTGTTTTCTCTCACCGGAAGACATCTTGCTGATCTCGGCCGCTTGAGTCCACAGTGCTGCACTCTGTAGGCGGGTACACCCTTTTCACTGGTTACCGGCCTCACCTCTGCACACTGGGTCACTCCTGGCACTGAGAACGTGTAGCACGAGAGGTCCTGGTGGTCGGTATCATTGGATCAGCAGTAGCCCATGGATGTGTGGCGTGCTGATCCCGGACGAGCCCCCACAATCTGTTACAGGTCCCGAGTGTCAGGACTGCTGCAACAGTGATGACACACCATCTGAAGAATAATAAAATTAGGAGTCAAAGATGACGACCATTGTTTCGCCGTTTAGATCCAGAAAGCATGTTTATTTATAGGATTTGTTAACAAACCAATATTTTACAGTGTACCTGTACGGTATTAATGATTTACAAACCTGGTTTCCTTCTTTTACCAGTGTTACAGTAATTAACCTTTTCACATTTTCACCCTTCACTTAGATGAAGACAATATGTCAAATACTGCATCTAGCTCTATATTTACTGATAAGCATTTAAAATGTACACTGACTTTAACTGAACACCGATCAAAATAAAATGACAAGACTTACAAAACAAATGCAGAATCTAACCTTGTTCCACCTTTAACCTCAGTTCCCACACTTGGTCTGAATATCATTCAAACAAAACAAAGTGATCCTCAACCCGGAGTTAGTAAGATATCAAATCCTTCTATTCACTTTCCCTCGCGAGACCTTCCCAGCGCGAGCTGGCATCCTGCCAGATTTAACGTGACTATTTACTTGCAACTACTGCACAGAAACCGCCACACAGTGATATGTGCTGTTCACATAAGAGGTAAACATCTTACATCGTAGTTGTGATGTGTTTTCACCATGTACTGACCTGAAGAATAATAAAATTAGGAGTCAAAGATGACGACCATTGTTTCGCCGTTTAGATCCAGAAAGCATGTGAAGCCGTCCGTCCCCAAAACCAACCTGGAAGCAACGCACCCCCCCAAAACAAAGGTTCCGCTT